>LPNX011110505.1:292864-304612 GCA_001517045.1 Pseudotsuga menziesii | reverse complement strand
TTGTCACTTCGAGGTGAAAATGTCAGCTCGATCAGAGCATGTCATCAAGTAGGCATCTGTAGTACATCAATATTTTTGACTCATAGACACAAGTAACCAACTCATGGCTACAGACCAATACAGGGAAGATCCATGGGAGGAATAAACAAGCATGGCTACTAGAATACAACGTAGATCCATGTGATAGAGGACTTAAACTTGGACATAGATACCAGACATACAACGTAGATCTATGTCATACAGATGCAAATTTTAGCATAGCGACGACCATACAAATGTGGATCCATGCTAGATATACAAAACTCCATCGAAACCTAGGGAAAAGCAATGAGCACTTTAAACAAATACCCAGGGTCTTCCTCTCGTCTTCCGCAAAGTACGATTCTATCCATGTGATTACAATGATCTGAAGTCGAACATGGTAGAAACCACTTTATTACAGGCCAATGATGTGAACCATTAACAAGTGCAAGGGAGATAACCATTGATGAAAATGATTCCCAAGGTACCCTAGTACAATATACTGAGTGTGAATAGATGTCCTGATGTTGAACACCCAGTCAATTCTATCAATCAAAGGTCAATGATGTGAACCTATGTCGAGAGCAAGAGAATCTATCATCAAGGCATACAGATCTCAAGGTACTAATTTTTTTGTTTCTGAGACTATTTCTCGGATGATGAACTGATGTCGATGGGAATAGTCTTGTCGAAGGAGGGCCATGATGAGTCCCACATCGACGACATGAAACTTGGAACATAGTTCTGGAATGATGTGAATGTAGTAACCATAGGACTGACTCAAAAGTACTGACACAGAGACTATTTTGAATGTAGAGGAAAAACTTCTTCAACTTCCCTTTGAACATCAGGCGGCATGACAAAAGACTTGACAGCATGACTGAACGATACAAACACACAATGCGATAGTGGACAATGCATTCTTTTGAAAGACTCAAATGAGTGGCATGACTCATGAAAGTGGATTGTCACGAAGATCAGCTGAATACCCAATTGACTGAAATGATATGCAGACAAGTGCCATGTTCAAAGGTAAGGACAAACTACTACCATTTATTTTCAAAATGATCCCCTTCCCATTTTCCCCATCATGATCAATGAGTGCCTCTTTTCGATTTTACGAGTTCAAAGAGGGCAACAAACACTCGGTATAGCTTGTTTGAAGACAAGTCCCAACTCATATGTTTTACAAACCTGAGAGAGGATGGGTTCATTCCCAAAATAGATCTTTCAATGTTTAATTTAACGATTCCAATGAAATAAAACTCGATATCGTTCATGTTTAGAGAGTCTGAACGACCACGGAAGAAGACTCCAAATGGTTCTTTTTCGTATGATTTAATCCCTAAGGCCCAAAAAAGTATAAAACCATACCTTAGAGAACTTTTCCAGTCATGATTAGTTGGAGTGTTCCTTTTTCGTAAATAGTCTATCCAAACCGAAAAATATATAACCTACCATTGGAGAGACGACTCTTCAAATTCTTTAACGAGCATGAAGAAGACAAGATCGCTCGACAATCTTTTCGTATATAAGGAGCCTAAAAAGAGTTTAAAGAAGACTCCATTATAATTTTTCATGTTTGAATCCAGAGCACGAAAAAGTAATAAACTAATCTCAAACCACTTTTCATGTTTTAACCAGAGCACGAAAAGTGAAAAGTAAGCTCAACACAATCTTATTGTTTTTAACGAGCTCGAACATCAGTTGAAAGAATGCTCAAATATTGGTTTCATTTTTACGCAAGCTTGAAACCAATGGGTAAACTATGCTTGAAAAATCCCATTAACATGATATACAGAGGTTGGAATATTTCCCCCAGCATGATTGCTTAGCGAAGGTTACCCCTGGCATGGTTGCTAGGGGATCGACATGCCCCCCGGCTTCGTTTCTTCTGATGATTCTTCTTCCATACCCAACCTAAAAAACCTGGTTACTAATGTGAAAATGTTCACTAGGGGGGTAGGAAGAACTAGAATCAGGCAGGTGAAAATAAGGTTCAAGTTCTAACACTGAAGCAAAGACTCGAATCAAGGTAAGGGGATCTTTTTCATTTTTACACAAGCTTGAAACAGAAGGTAACTATGCTTGGAACATGGTTTCATTTTTATGCAAGCTTGAAACCAAAAGGTAAACTATGCTTAAGGAAACCTACTTCATTTTTTAACGATCTTGAAATAGAAAATGAACTATGCTCAAGAATGATTTCATTTTTATGCAAGCTTGAAACCAGAAGGTAAACTATGCTTGAGGAGATCCATTTCATTTTTTAACGAGATTGACATAGAATGGGAACTTTGCTCAAAAGCATCTATTTCATTGTTTAACAAGATTGACACAGAATGGGAACTATGCTCACAGGCATCTGTTTCATTTTTAACGAGCTTGACACAGAATGGGAACTATGCTCACCGGCATGGTTTCATTTTTGTGCAAGCTTGAAACCAAAAGGTAAACTATGCTTGAGGAGTGGTTTTATTTTTTAATGAGCTTGAAACCAAAAGTAAACTATGCTCTCAAACCTGATCCTACTGAACATGATATCCATAGGTTGGTAGGTTTCCCCCCATTACATAAAAGCTAGTGGTTTAGCTCCATTATGATGTCCATAGACTAGATCCATGCCCCCCATTTTACCTATGATGGGAAGAATCTAACTAGAAGAAGGGAAAGGAACCACAAGAACATGTGGCACATTCAGGGCAGTCTGATTACTAGGAGTGACGTGATGGTCAAGTGTAACAAAATAAAGCTGATCAATGGTGACAATCTTCCCATCATGGGGAAAATTCATAACTCTAAAGAGTGTGGACACTATAGCCTTCATGGTGTAAACATAATCACGTCCAAGGAGCAGATTGAAATCTAAAGGACCTTCGACCACCATAACATCAATACATACATTTTTCCCTCCTAATGTAATAGGTAAATAAGGAAGGGTCCCTAAAGGTGCAGTAGGCCTGCGATTAAAAGCCAATATCTGATCGGTGGCTGGCACAAGCTGAGGAGAACCTAATTCTTGCCAAGTAGTTGAGGATATAATACTAATAGAAGCCCCTTCATCAACAATAGTGCGAAGTATCCGCCTAGCAATAACATTCACAACTATCTGGAAAGGAACACTTGAATGAATACG
This sequence comes from Pseudotsuga menziesii, assembly GCA_001517045.1. NCBI lineage: Eukaryota > Viridiplantae > Streptophyta > Pinopsida > Pinales > Pinaceae > Pseudotsuga > Pseudotsuga menziesii. Next base: position 301,455 of record LPNX011110505.1, on the reverse strand, counting down.
AGACTCTGTTAGGTTACTCCCGTCAAAGGAAATAACCTCACTACTCAGAGAGGGTTCTGTCGAAATAGACAAAATTTCCTCTTGTCGAGAACAATCAGAACAAAGCATAAAAACTTCAGCAGGTTTCAGTTCATTCTCTACTGGAAGAGAGAACAAGACGAAGATTTGGTCAAAGAGACTACTTCAGTCTTAACACTCTCTAATGAAAGAGCGGGATTGGGTGGAAATGACATCGAATCGATCACTTCACTCTTCGAAGGAAGAGTGGGATCAATTATAGATGAAACTGAGTTGATCACTTGGTCAACCAGTGAGGAATCAAGGGATAAATTACTATCACTTGTTGGAATCACCTATTGATGATCACTAATATTTTCCAACCAACGCAAAGCTTCATCCATTCTTGGACAACGAAAAGTATGATGCATAGCCTTGCATATCAAACAAGGATACAAGACTTTACCCTTATGACCTTTTACCAATGGGCCACTGGTTGAGGGAGTATCATCAACATGATGATCAGAGGTTGATGACACAGATGGTTTGGATCTTTTAGACTGCTCTTCTTATACATGGGAGAGACCGAGAAACTCCTTAAGAAGGTGGTCCCCCTTGCAAATCTTACAAGGGAACTTGGGTTTTTTGGGTGTTCTCTTAGAACGGTCACCATTAAGAGCATATGGTTGCTGCTTTTTCTATTTCTTATCCTTCTTCTTTTTACCCTTCCCTTTCTTCTTCTTCTTATCCACATGACTACTAACCATAGATATTTGGTCAAGTGAAGAAGAAGAAAGGGGTGCAACAACAACCGACGAAGAAGGAGAGGGATTAGGTTGAGGTCGATCCTCTCCCGGAGGAGAGGTGACATTTGAAACATCAGGTGTAACAGGAATTACCGGATTAAACAATGAGACCGATAATCCTATAGTTAACCCAGGAAGATTTAGAGTGGCAATAAAGGGAGGACCAATACCTTCACTTGGATGGAATACAAAAGGTACACCTTGGAAAGGGATCTCTTGATTGGTAGTCCTAGATGAGGATGCCATCTCTAAACTCTCTAATAACCCCCTAACTACCACGCACAAGAAAGTACTACTCAAACTAAAAGCAACAAGCAAACATGTGAAAGGAGTGGATAAGAGTCAGGAATCTCACGGGACAGGCCAAAAGGATAACTCAGATGGTTTGAGGATTCCTAAAAGGGTCTCCTGATATACAAAAGGTATGTGGGAGCTCAAATCGGTAGTAGTGCTGTCTAATGCACAACCGTTCACAAGGGGCCTTCCTATACACAATCGAGTACGTGAAGTACCTTTCTATATACCTCAAGGGTACGTGAAAGGCCATTCGATATACTGATGGTACATGGAAGAACCGTGCGAGTCTCAGGATGTAGTGCAGATAAAGTAACGATAGCTCCTACATTTTACGATGCCCGAACATGTCTCTAACTTATCACTCAAATTTCTAAAAGTTTTAACCTAGTACTACTGTTAATTTTATCTTATGCGTTTAGGTGGAACCATGGAGTGAAAACTTGAATTTAAATAAGATGCACACTTATCTATATGATAATGCAAGTTTTCCTCTTTAATGAAATTCTACTAAAGAGAGGGAGAGAGATTTACTTTTCTTCCAGAAAAAATGCACACCCCAAATGCAAATGCAGTTCTTTCTTTTCAAACGAAAAGTGAAATATCAATGCACCCCAAACAATCTTCAAAGCAAATAAGAAAGAGATTTAGAGAACATCAAACATAAATAAACCAAAAATGTTTCCTATCTTTTCATCCTTGAAAAATATGCATAAAAAATTAATGGAAAGATGATTTCACTAACGTTTCCAAACAAAACTAACTCTAATTCATGCAAAGTTGAAAACAGATATTTCTTCTTAATGAAAGAAAGATATAGAATTTTGAACAATCATGCACAAAACAAGAAGAAAATCGTTCAACAATGCTTTTGAATAAGCAAAGGAGAGAGAAAACTAAAACTTCTCTTTGAAATAGACAAGGAAATGAAGAACCAATCTTTCCTACCAAGCACTGAAAAAATCAGCATGCAAAATGAAACAAGAATCACCCCAAGCAAAGAAAGACTCAAAACAACATGGATCACTCATGCATTCCAAATCCAAAACAAACCGAAACCTACTCATGAAAATGAAATGTATATTTCCAATTCCAATGAATAATATCTATAGAAAAGAGAAAGACATTTCAAGCAAAGAAAAAAATGTAGAATCTAATGCAAGAAACACAAACTCTCTTTGAATGCAAAAAAGTAAGCCAAAAAGTAAGCCAAAAACACACAAAAATGAAAATACAAAGTCTGGAATAGGGCCTACCTGGCACCGCACTGGAGGGGTCTTGACACAGCGGTTCTGGACAAGCACCGCTTCTAGATAACAGGACTCAGGCGGTGGCACCGCGTATTGCTAACAGTGCATGAGTGGTTCCCTGAATAATTCCAAAACACAAAGGAGAACGAAAGATCAAGTTAGAAATTGATCAGATCAAGGCAAAAATTGATTGATTGACAATAAAAAAGAGCATAAAAAGTCGAAATAATTCATATCTGAAAGTTTCAAACCAAAATTTACTGAGTCAGATGGTAGATTTGACTAAAGAGAGTTGGAGATGGAGCCTGAATTTGGACAAGAGTTCAAGAACTACCGAATATCAGATGAACTGATATATGTATCTAATCCCCAGCGGAGTCACTAGATTTGTAAGCAGGAATATTTCACCTTCTTAAAACAAAAGTTGTTCCTCTGTTCGAAATGGTTTAGATCCAGAACAAATGAGTGAACGACAAAGGATGAAGACCTTCCCTGGATGTCGTAGACACCTAGAATGTTGCTTCGATAGTAAACCTATGTACCGTACAACTAGATCAAACATGTAAACACATCAAAGCTACCAGAACATCATCTACTTATCCATGTTAGTGACTAAGGAATCTAACGACATTTACATGCAAAATCAAAACAACAGTAATGTGGGACGGAAATCAGCTTTGCATTAAGATGACTGGAGAAGTTTACAACCAATTAAGACTTAGTGTCGACATGCATCTCCATGAAACCAACACTTCATCCCCATAAGCTCCAAATTTTCTCTCTATGCTCTCAAATGGCTTGGGCCAAGTGGTCAATCCAACAGCATAACAATACCTCTATAGTTCTCCCCTCAACCATAGACATGAGCTTGTATTTATAAGGCTCAATGGATAGGAATGGTTGACAGATTTGTGGATGAGGTGGCCTCTAAGATCCTATATGGGGGATCTCGAGCTCAACTAACCCACAATGACAGGGATAAGGGAGGACATGAGGATCATGATCTAGAAGCCTCGAGAAACTTCTCTTTTTCCCATTTTACCCAGGTGTTGATTCCTGGAAATTCGCAGGTAACAACAGTTAGGGATTCTCCCCAGTAAATGTTCCCAACTATCCCGTTACTGTTTGGTATGGGGAATCCATCCGGTTTACAGTCCGGCTACCGTAGTTCAAGTAACAAAATAAAAGGTTTTACTGGTTACGGCCCAGTCCACCATGTATATTTTAGTTTTTTGAATGTAGGTATGATATGCAAGTGCCTATCTAACAATGCAAATTGATAGAGAATACAAGGAGCGGTCACAATGTGATGCGCAGGTTCTTACCTCTCGTCTTAACTCACTCGCATCTAAATCACGCACAACAAGAAACTAAAACTAACTATCTAACCTATCCCTAGGGAGCAAGATTATCATTTATCAATGAGTAATGTATTTCTGACCATGCATTAAGAAAAATCACAGATAGTTGTTAATTAATTCAAAACACATGAACATTAATAGATATGTGAACAACAAGATAGCTCATTGTTTAATGAAAAGCCTTCATTACTCATAGTGGAAATTTCATGGAATAAACTAGAGCGCATTCATAACAAGAACATAGGTTCAAAGAGTTAGAACGATCTCACAGTTAATGGACACAAGATGAAAATGAAATAGTTCACATTCAACAAATCCATAGCATAACATTTGAAATCTTCCACCAAGCTTTCTCCAACAGGAAACTTGTAATTCTTATTGCTAAAGGAAATAGTTCTTCTTACAACATAATCTCACAAATCTATCTGGGAAAAATTCCTCTCTACATCTAACTCTCCTATACTTATACAATAAAGAAAAACATTTGGGCTACCCCTTCGATGACCTTTGGGCTCCCCCAACCGTTCAATCCCACAATTTTGTCTTTTAGTGAATGCTCATGATTTATGCAATATGTTACATTTTGGATTAATATTTAAGAGCACTTTTATAAAATGGACCAGCTTGGTAACTGATGAACTTTTCCCAAGCCTGGGCCTCTGCTGCTATTGATTCTACTCAGTAATCCATTGGTCTTTTGAGATCCTGTTGATCTCAGACCTTCACTTTCTCCTTCCCTTTCTATCTCTGCTTCTTTATTCTTCAGCTTCGTCTTTCTTTGTTGCCTCCCTTCTGCTTTGTCTTTTAGATATATCTTACTTGTAGCAATCGCCCTATCATGAAAATAGAATATTTTAGATCATTTAGTATTTAACAAAGTAACACAAGCTATATCAATACATGCATTATATAAAATGAACTATAAACAATATTAATGCATGAAAAGATAAGGCAAAGAAAATCCTGCAAGTTGGTTTTGAAAATCCCATAAGCCCGGTATCCAACTAAAATCACAATCCCAATAGAACAGAATCTTCTTCTCAGAAAAAACCCTGACTCAACCAGCACCCACGGAAAACTCCTCCATTCCATAACATAGAGTAAAAGCACACCAAAAAGAATCGGTGGGAAAAACCTACCGACAATCGGAAGCAAAAAACGCTAAGCATCGGGCTAACAAACTCCTCATCAGTGAATGAAAACTCTATACGTCGGATGGTTAGTTCACTAAGCCGCCACAATGGTGGAGACCATAACTTATGACTTCCACAACAATAGAAATCATCGACGATCGGAAGCTTGGGGAACTAACTAGTAATGCGTCGGCAGATAAAACAACTAAACGTCGGAGAGATAGTGTACTACACAGCCGCAAGGATAGGAAACAATCATACTATGACCTCCGCAATCAAATGAAAACTTTGGTGATCAGAAGCTTTAATGACTAAGTATCGGTGATGGTGAGCTCAATGCTGCCGCCGTGTCGGCGAAGCAAAGGACTAGCCCTCCGATCAATAGTAAAAAAACCTTATGATAGCGCAAAGAAAAATAGAAAGTTAAAACAATAAAACCATGGCATCGGCAAAGATAAGAGCTATCGATCAAAACGTTTGCCATCTACCCTCCAAAACATCGACAACTTAGAAGACCAATGCTCTAACAATGATAAACAAAAAACGCCGACAGTAAAAGCGCATAGGTGAAAAGCAAGACTTTCCATCGGGTCATTCATTGTTTAGCTTCTGCAATGGAGGCTACATAGAGAACTACGGCCCCAATTCAATGTTCACATGACTTCCGACAGCGATAAATGAAAACATTTACAAATCAAAACTTGAAGTTCCAAAGTCAAAAATCATTAGCTAGACAAAGGCATTTTTAGATCATTCAACTTCCGAAATGAAAGAAATTTTTTTTCCTCAAATCAAACTCAGAAATTCAAAATTGTAGCAAAGGAACAACAGAGTTCAGCAATCCAAAACAAATCCAGGAAAGATAAAATCAAAAGGAGGGTCCAAAATTTTTCAAAAATTTGGGAAAAAGTTACAGCTGCAACAATTGGCGACTACCTGGTGAGCCCAGATGTTTGGACAATTTCTTCCTTAAGTAACAGACTGTTTGACAATAAAACCAACATGTTGAATTCTTCTAGATGTAGACATTTCCCAAATGGAAAATGTATGTACTTTTAATCATTGATGATAGTCCAATTTAGGAAAATGGAAACCAAGATTTCAAAGTCAAGATAACTCTTTTGAGGCCAGGAATATGAGTTTCATTTTTTACCTCTATCTTCAGGTAGCCCCCAGCTTGGTCACCACAGGATTGTAACATAGGGTAAACAGAAATATTCATTTGTTCCTTATTCCCATGCCCTTTTGTACTTTTACACTTTTGGACTTTCTTGTCCTGTTTGAGTCCTCCTGCATTCCTTTCTTTCTAAATTTTTTATTAAGCCTCCTCCATCCATAGTGTCCTTTTGTGTGAGAGGTGTATTTAATTTTCAGCTCATAGACGGAGAATAACTTCGGCAATTTTGTACTCATATGGTTCAGTACTTTGCTTTGATACATATTGCTTTCTTAGGATATTTTGACTCTTATTTTCCTTTTGGCTTTCAATTCTTGGCATGGGATGATTTATATATAATATACTATTTACCCTGCTTCCTTTCCATGGGTCTTTGTTGTCACCCCCTCAAAAATTTTTTAATGTGAGATGGATGGAGCCTCGAAATAGTATTCCAGACCTTTTGATACTGAGTTATTTTACAAGGATTAAGTAGAACTTCAATGTGTTCATAGCCATTTAGGAAAACTGCTAAACTAGAAGAAATTTTTCCAGACAAATCAATAGTACACAGTCTTATAGCCAAGGATTTTAGTTAATCCATAATTCTGATGTTCTCCATGCAACCAAAAGCTTGTTTCTTTTATTGAAATCAATCAAAATCTAACTAAAATACAAACAGAAATAAAATAAATCAAAAAAAAAAACCCAATGAGTTTATTTATGTACAAAACAAAACAAAAATCAAGAAAAATAAGGTTTGAGAACTAAACCATTAACTGGTAAGTTCTCTTCCCACCCCTGTAAATCTTGCAACTTGTAGGTTGAGGGGACAAGCTTTGCTGCAATTTGAAAAGGGCCTACCCATAACTGTTGAAACTTCGTGTGTTTCCCCTTTTCATCATGCGGGTGATCCCACTTAAGAACCAGATCTCCTACTTTAAATTCCTTTTTTCCAGCTTTATGTTTATCAAATCACCATTTCACTACTTCCTGTTGATGCTTAAAACATTCTTTGGCTCTATACCTAGACTCTTCTTCCTTCAAGAGATTATAGATTCTAATTTGTAGGATTTCGTTATCTATGCCTCTAGACTCCTGAGCTATTGTGGAATATGGTATCATAATGTTAGGAGGAAGAATAGCTTATTTTCCATAAACGAGGGTATACGGTGACACACCTAAGAAATTCTTGGGAGTGACCCTATCAGCCCAAAGAGCATTTGGTAATGCTAAATGCCAACTTATCTGGTTTTCTATCACTATCCTTTTTAAGATTCTAATGAGATTCTTGTTTGTATATTCTTCCAAACCATTTCCTTGTGGGTAATAGTTCGCAGAATAATGCAACTTGATTCCTCTTTCATGAGCAAATGCAGTTAATCTAATAGAAGAAAAATAAATAGCATTATAAAAAACCAGGGAAATTGAAACCCCAAACCTGGTCATAATATGATCTTGCAAGAAATTCATGACTGCATCTTCATTCACTTTACGTAACGGAATGGACTCGACCCATCTAGTGAAGTAGTCAATTGTCGTCAAAATGTATTTGTGTTGCAAGGAAGAATTTGGTTTTATCTCTCCAATGATATCAATCCCCCATTGCTCGAATGGTTCTATTATCATCACATGATTCAATTGTCTTTATTCTTTGGCTTGTCTTCCCCCACACCTCTCGTAGATATCACACTTTCTGACATGGGCATGTGCTTCCTTGAACAGTGTGGGCCAATAGTATCCGGCTCTGAGAATCTTATGGACTGTCGTATCTCCAGAAAAATGGCCTCCAACAGGCCCATCATGTAACTCTGTTATGACCTTCTTTGCATCTTCTTTCTCTAAGCATCTAAGAAGAACTCCATCATAATTCTTTCTGAATAACATTCCATCAACTATCTGATATGAAGCTGATTTAAGGTGCAATGCTCTTCATTGTTTGGAATTACAATGTTCTGGAAACAATCCTTCCTGAAGGTAATGAACAAGGTCTCGGTACCAGGAATCTGGAGCTGTGAAAAGAGGACATACATCCATCATATGTAACTTAGCTTCATTGTCCCAATTGTTTTCTTCATTGTTTTTACCTTCAGCCATTAGTTTGCACAATCCTTTCCCTTTAAATATGGATGCTAGTTTGAATTTGAGGTCATATTCTTGTAAATCTCTTACCCAATTTCCTCTTCTTTCTCCTAATTCTTTTTGTACAAAAAGAGACCTTACAGCTGGGTGTGGAAATATTACCTTCGTCCGGTTCTTAAGTATGTATGGCCTGAATTGTTTTACCGCTTTGAAAAATGAATAAGCTTGTTTATCGACAGCTAGGTAATTTAATTCGTCTCCCTATAGACCATTGCTCATAAATGATATGGGATACTCATCTCCCCATCTTCCTTCTGTGTAAGCACCGCTGCTAATGAATCGTCAGATGCGAAAGTGTACAAAATAAAGTCCTTTTCAAAATTTGGACTTTTGAGAGATGGTGCATGAGCAATAGATGTCTTTATTTTACTGAATGCATTCTTCTCTACATTAGTTCACTTTAATTGTACACTTTGTTTCACCATTTGCTGCAAAGGTTTAACAATTTGAGT
>LPNX011110505.1:274491-292808 GCA_001517045.1 Pseudotsuga menziesii | reverse complement strand
TTAATTGTCCCCATGAATGATTGCATACCTTTTTTGTTATGGGGTAAAGGGATCTGTTCTATGGCCTTGATCCTTTCTGGGTCTATGGAGATCCCTTTTTAGAAACAAAGTGACCCAGGAGCTTTCCTTCTATAACTGTAAACACACATTTCCTAGGATTCAGTAAGATCTCGTATTTTGACAACACTCGAAAATTTGTTTTAGATGCTATGCATGTTCTTCTCTCTTCTTTTAAAATATCATGACATCGTCGAGATATACTACAACACTGCAGCCAATCAGATCGTGGAAATCTATATCCATAGCCCTATGGAAAGTAGCTCCAGCGTTGATGAGTCCAAAGGGAATTCTTCTGTAAGCAAAATTTCCCCACTTTGTTCTGAATGTAGTTTTAAGTCTTCCTTCTTCAGCTACTAATACTTGATTATAGCCAAAGAATCCATCTAGTAATGAAAATAACTCAAAACCCAAAACCATCTGCAATATTTGTTCCATGGGTGGGACTCGATAGTTATCTTTATCCGAAGCACGATTGAGGTTTCTAAAATCTACACAACCTGCTTTCTCCAGATTTCTTCCTCACTGGCACCAAATTCGACACCCATTCCAAATGTCTGACTTTGAATATAATTTTAGCATCCAATAATTTTTTCACTTCACTCTGAATTAAAGGTTCCAGTTTTGGATGCATCTTCCTCAAAGGCTGCTGATAAGGCTTGACTCCATCTCTAATAGGGATGACATGTTGTATAATATTCATGTCATATGTTTTAAGCTTTGCATATGTCCAAGGAAACACATCTTTGTATTGTTTGAACAAACTAATGAACTTATTTCTTTCACCTGGAGAACAACACTTTCCCAAATTTACATATCTGGGTTTAACTTCAGTTCCCAAATTTATTAGCTCGAATTGTAAGGACGAGCTGTGAGTTTTGACAATTGCTGACCTTCTGAATTTGTTGTCTAGATCAAACATTCATTCTAAGGTCCTGACTCCTTTAGGAATAAAGTTGTCGAATTTTAATTCAGCTTGGTGTTCTTCATCATCGATTATTGCTCCTTTGAAGGTTTCATCATTCATCAAACATTCCAAGATTTGTTGATCATCATCAAAAACTCGTAGATTGGTAATCATATCTGGAATCAAACGCCTGAAAAGTAATTTAATAGAACATATGTTATTTGAAGGTACAAGCCTTGTAGCTGAGGTAGCTAACAAGTCAGCCGCTGCATTCTTTAGTCTAGGAATGGATACAATATTAAATGCATAAAATGTTTTTAAGCAATTCCCACACTTCATTCTGGTAAGCTTTTAAATGAGGTGAAATGCAATGTATCTGATTTCGAATTTGCTTTACAATTATTTTAGAATCCCCATACACTTTCAGATTTTCTACTTTTAATTCAATTGCTTTTCTTAGTCCCTGAACTAATGCTTCATATTCGGCTATATTATTGGTACATTTAAACTCTAATCTACATGAAAGAAAATGTTTATTTTTCTTTGGATCAATCAGGACACAGCCAGCTCCTGATCCTTCCAAAGTTTTAGATCCATCAAAAAAAAGTGTTCAAAAACTATCTACTTCTACTGTACTAGAATAAAAAACTACATCTGAAACCAAGTCTACTATTTTACAATCAAATTCATCAGCCCGTGAAAATCGAAGGAGATCGGGCTGTGTGTCTGGTGTACCGCTGGCTTCTTCTGCTTGGTAATTTCCTGGTTCAAGTTCAATAAAGTAATTTCCCAACATAGAATTCACTGGTTCATTCTTACCCTCCAACTAAGTAACATTGTGCTTCATGTGGGGCTCTCTTAATACTTTTATTTGATTGGGACTTCCCTTATAAGGAAACCACAGATGTGACCAATCTAATGCAAAATATCCATTTAACTTTGTTGACCAATCCCGACTCAAAACAAGTCCATAAGCCTCAGGTATGTATGCAACTACAATATTGATGAACTAACATATATTTTCATTGGTAGATAAGCGAATCAGGCCATCTTCCATTTCCCTAACTACTTTCACATTGGTCCTGTCTAGTTGAGTAACCTGCTAGGTAGTTGGTTTAGGTTTTCCATTGATCTTTTTGCAGACTGAAAGTGGCATAACATTAACTGCTAACCCTGATTCTACTAAACAATTATGCACATTATGGTTTAAAATCTCAAAAGTCAAGAGGAATGGTGGGGTTTTAAACCTAGCCTTACCTCCGACACTTGCTTCAACAATTTCTTCTATAGGTTGGTTGTTAGTGGGAAGCTCCTCCTCTGGGACATCAAGCGCTTTTAACAATTTATTTTTTGTTGAGGTACATTACACATTTCAAATAACAAAATATTTTCCTTTGCCCTTTTAATGTCCTCCACAATATTATACCCCATCTCAAGTGCTTTGAGATTTTCCTTGACATTATCAACTTTGTCTTCAATAGGTTTATCAGGCATGTTGACTTGTTTCGGATCTTGACTGGTAATGGTAAATTCAGGTATTTTATCATCTGTGTTGTTTTTCTGTCTTTTCTTCATATTCTCTTGAAATTTCTTAATCTTTGTAAGTATTGAATTGTCTTTATTTAACAAACCTTGACTTCTTATTGTCACGTTTGTTTCTAATGTTTCTTCATGTTTCCATGAACCTTCCTCATCTGTATCAAATAGTGAGACACAGTCCCATAAAACTAAAGCATCCTCTTCTTGTTTTTCTATGGGTTGATTATTTTTTTCTTCTTGCTCATTATCTTCTGTTAGTTTAGAGTCCAATAGCTGATTCATTACTAATGTCATCGAATTGATCCATTGAGGGCAATTTTTTCCAGAATGAGGCTACTGATGAAAGGTGCAAAAATTATGCATCCCTACCTCAGTTAAATTCATTGATGCAGGACTGTGTGGAGGAGGCTTAGATTGATCGTTATCTTCTCTCCTTTTATAGTAAGGCTCGTATGCTTTATGAGCCTCCTTTTCTTTCTCCAAATCGATCACTCTGTTGGATAGCTTCTGCATCATCTTAACCATCCCTTCAAAGTCATGTGATTTCTCATCCTTAGGCCTAGTTAGCAACAACGCTTTCTTACCAAAAGTTTTTTCTCCCGACTGCTCAGGATAATCTTCTATGCTCTCTTTTTCAGCTTCTACCCTCTCAGCTTCTTCATAATTTTTTGACAATGTAGGTTTGACTGACATCTTGGCAAACATGGCCAATTCAAGCCCTAGAGCTGAAGTATAGTATTCACTTAGAACTTTATCAGATGGTTTATCAGTTGCAAAAAAATTCTTTAGATAAGCAGCAAATCTTTGAGTGAAACTATGCACTTTTTCCTTTCTTTCTTTCTTTAAAGCGCATAACCCTTTCATTAGAGCTGCATGAGTTTTTTGGATAGCATATTTACTTCTAAATATTCTTTCAAATGTATCCTAGTCTTTGATTGAGTTTGTAGGCAAAGAAAAATACCATGAGGCTGCTGCTCCTTTCAGGGTATGAGGGAACAATATGTAGACTACATCTTCATGTTCTCCATCCCATAGTCCTTCTATAGCCAAGTAAAAGCTTTGCAAATTATCATCTACCAAAATCTTTTCACTTGGGTCAAACTTAGGCAACATTTTCTCAAAATCCTGAAGTAAGTCATGCAAAGGAGGTGCTAGGTTTAATGGTGATCTATCCCTCCAAGCAGGTGGTGGATTTGGTGGGTTGGGTGGCTGATTTGCATTTACATTTTCCATGATTTTAAGTGGAGAGTGAGGTGGTGAATGAACAGGGGTATGAACAGGTGAATAATAAGGTGTATCTGGGTCCAACTGATTCAGAGGCTGAACAAATTCCTGTAAGGTTGTTTCTACCAGTTCTTCAAAATCTCCAACCAACATTGCATCTTCCAATATAGGGCAATATTTCTTTTGATATTCTCTTCTGGGTAAGTCAGGGATAATTGGTAATCCTCTGATCTTCTTCGCATAAGCCCTAGTAATTCTTCTCAAATCATCAACTACTTTGTTATCTACAGGATACAAAAACTCTTTACCCTTCTCTTCAGGAATTGGATTGGGAAATAAACTGCTTTCAGAACTATCACCGGTGGAATAATCTCGAGAAAATGGGTTTCCTCGGCTAGCCATGCACTGGAGGCCCTCCTTCTAGTGCCAAAAACTGTTGATGACTGGAAATACGTAGGTAACAACAGTTAGGGATTCTCCCCAGTAAACGTTCCCAACTATCCTATTACTGTTTGGTATGGGGAATATGTTCGGCTACCGTAGGTCAAGTAACAAAATAAAATGTTTAACTGGTTACGGCCTGGTCCACCATGTATAGTTTAGTTTTTTGAATTTAAGTATAATATGCAAGTGCCTATCTAAGAATGCAGATGGATAGAGAATACGAGGAGCAGTCACAATGTGATGCACAGGTTCTCACCTCTCTTCTTAACTCATTCGCATCTAAATCACACACAGCAAGAAACTAAAACTAACTATCTAACCTATCCCTAGGGAGCAAGATTATCATTTATCAATGAGTAATGTATTTATGCACATGCATTAAGAAAAATCACAGATAGTTGTTAATTAATTCAACACACATGAACATTAATAGATATGTGAACAACAAGATAGCTCATTGTTTATGAAAATCCTTCATTACTCATAGTGGAAATTTCATGGAATAAACTAGAGCGCATTCATAACAAGAACATAGGTTCAAAAAGTTAGAATGATCTCACAGGTAATGGACACAAGATAAAAATGAAATAGTTCACATTCAACAAATCCATAGCACGACATTTGAAATCTTCCACCAAGCTTTCTCCAACAGGAAACTTGTAATTCTTATTGCAAAAGGAAATAGTTCTTCTTACAACATAATCTCACAAATCTATCTAGGAAAAATTCCTCTCTACATCTAACTCTCCTATACTTATACAATAAAGCAAAACCTTTGGGCTACCCCTTCAATGACCTTTGTGCTCCCCCCAACCATTCAATCCCACAATTTTGTCTTTTAGTGAATGCTTATGATTTATACAATACGTTACATTTCAAATTAAGATTTAAGAGCACTTTTATAAAAGGGACCATCTTGGTAACTGATGAACTTTTCCCAAGCCTAGGCCTCTGCTGCCATTGATTTTTCTTAGTAATCCGTTGGTATTTTGAGATCCTGTTGATCTCAGACCTTCACTTTCTCCTTCCCTTTCTATCTCTGCTTCTTTATGCTTCAACTTCGTCTTTCTTTGCCGCCTCCCTTCTGCTTTGTTTTAGATATATCTTACTTCCAGCAATCGCCCTGTCATGAAAATATCAGATTTTAGATCATTTAGTATTTAACAAAGTAACACAAACTGTATCAATACATGCATTATGTAAAATGAACTATAAACAATATTAATGCATGAAAAGATAAGGCAAAGAAAACCCTGCAAGCTGGGTTTGAAAATCCTATAAGCCCGCTATCCAACTAAAATCACAATCCTAATAGAACAGACTCTTATTTTCAGAAAAAACCCTGACTCAACCAGTACCCATGGAAAACTCCTCCATTCCATAACATAGAGTAAAATCACACCAAAAATAATCGACGGGAAAAACCTACCAGCAATCAGAAGCAAAAAACACTAAGCATCAGGCTGAAAAACTCCTCATCGGCGAATGGAAACTCTATACGTCGGATGGTTAGTTCACTAAGCCGCCGCAACGGCGAAGACCATAACTTATGACTTCCACGATAATAGAAATCATCGGTGATCGAAAGCTCGGTGAACTAACTTGTAATGTGTCGGTAGATAAAACAACTAAGCATTGGAGAGATAGTGTACTACACAGCCACAACCAGCGGGAAACAATCAGACTATGGCCTTCGAAATCAAATGAAAAATTTGGCGATCGAAAGCTTTAATGACTAAGTATCGGTGATGGTGAGCTCAATGCTACCACTGTGTCGGAGACGCAAAGGACTAGCCCTCCGATCAATAGTCAAAAACCCTTCCGATAGCACAAAGAAAAACAGAAAGTTAAAACAATAAAACCACAGCATCGGCAAAGATAAGAGCTATCCGTCGAAACGTTTGCCATCTGCCCTCCGAAATGAAGGTGACTTAGAAGACAATAAAAGCGCATCGGTGAAAAACATGACTTTCCATCGGGTCATTCATTGTTTAGCTTTCGCAATGGAAGCTGTGTAGAGAACTACGGCCCCAATTCACTGTTCACATGACTTCCGATAGTGATAAATGAAAACATTTACAAATCAAAACTTGAAGTTCCAAAGTAAAAAAGCATTAGCTAGACAAAGGCATTTTTAGATCATTCAACTTCCGAAATGAAAGAAAACAGTTTTCCTCAAATCAAACTCAGAAATTCAAAATTGTAGCAGAGGAACAATAGAGTTTAGCAATCCAAAACAAATCCAGGCAAGATAAAATCAAAAGGAGGGTCCAATTTTTTTCAAAAATTTGGGAAAAAGTTGCAGCTGCAACACCAGGGTACCGCTTTTCCCCTCTTATTGCAAAGCGGTTTAGGTTAGAAATGCTTATGGACCAAAGGCCATAGGCGGTGGCATCGCTTATGGAAAACAAGATGCAGATGGTGCAAGCAAGGGACCACTCATGGTTAACGGGGAAAGCGCAGTGCTGAGTATTTTTATGTAATATTGAAAAACAACATGGGTTTCCACTTCAAGTGCTGGGATTAAGGGAAAATATGTAAGTCAAAGGTCTTATCACCCGGTGGTGACAGAATTTGGGTATAACAATAACAACACTATATCCAGCAACATTGTTCAAAAAAGGTCGTAAACATACGCCTCCTGAAGAGAATACTTGACCCATAGGAGTATAAATCACCCAAGCAGCCGAAGCTGAGTTTTGAGTGTGAAATCTAGCACCATCGATGTATCCTATGTAAATGGAAGACTCCCTCGACATATTCCATAAGAAATAGAAGCTAATCAATAAAAGTGATCACCATAAGAAAACCTAACTATGTAATTCAAAAACTATACAATAATAGACAACAATCAACCCTGGCTGAAGATCATGCATAGTATCATTTTAAGATAGATCCCATTTATAAGCTCTTCCAAGGTTGTCCCTTCATAATCCACTAGCTCATAGGCACCCTTCTCTAACACATGTTTGACCACGTAAGGACCACGCCACATGGGGTTAAACTTCCCTACCCCCAAGGGTTCTTTATCTTGATCCCACAAAAAGACTAAATCACCTTCACTAAACTTCCTCGACCGGACAGAATTGTCATATTGGACCTTGACGTGATGCTTATTTACTTCTAGAACCACTAAGGTATCTCGGCGCTGCTCATCAAGCTACTCTAAGTGGACCAAACATTCCTCCAATGTGGAAGTGTCTAGTAAAATATCTATAGCTAGCTTCAGGGAAGGGATTTCGCATTCAACCGACAATATAGACTCCACCCCATGTACAAGCTGATATGGAGAGAAACCGATGGCAATATTAACCATAGTTCTATAGTCCCACAAAGAAGGATATAACATGATATGCCAATTCATCTTTCTTTGTGCGATGGTTCATTGGAGAATGGACTTAAGTGATTTATTTACTATTTCAACCTATCCATTCGCCCAAGGGTAATAAGAAGAGGAGTGCTCCTGCTTATACCCTAACTTTGAAGCCAAATCTTCTATCATTCTATTCTGAAAGTTCCTACCATGGTCAGTGACAAGCTCTTTCGGAATGCTGAACCAAGTAATAATTTGGTTGAAAACAAAATGCGCGGCTGTCTCACCGTCGGATTTAACCGTGGGATACTCTACCCATTTAGTGAAATAATCGATAGCCACTATAATGTGATGATGCCCCCCAGTCGAAGCTGGGTTGTAATCCATAAATTCAAGCCCCCACTTCGTGAAGGGACGACGGTGACAAAATGATGTAGTGGAGCTGGATGCGAGCGCATATTGCATGCAAACAGTTGGCAAGGGTGACACTTATTGACTGCATTAACACAATCTTTGAAGATTGACGACCAAAAATATCTTGCTCTCAATATTTTTTGGGTTGTAGAAAGCTGATATAATTGACCACCACACGCCCCTCCGTGGCAATCATTTAGCACAACATCAACCTCATCATGGGTTAAACAATAACGCAAAATGGAATATACCCCAAAATGGTACAAAGTGTTGTCCACTATAAGGTAATTCTTAGCTACATGACGTAATCGCCATCGCTCATCCCGTGAAAGGTGAGTAGGGACCTTCAATGTTTGCAAATACAATGATATCCCCATACCACGGGTCCAAAGTTGAGATAAGGAAAATATGCTCATCGACAAATGTATCCTCATAAACTTCTTCCTCCTCCAAACTTGGAAAATCAGATATGAACTTCGCAAAGATCAACGATTTCTTCGATTTCGCCAATACGAATTTGAGATCGAACTCTTGCAAAATAACAATCCATTTATTGTATTTTCCCCCAATCATCCTTCTAGTGAGGATGAACTGAAACGGATTGATATGAGCTACAACCAAGGTTCTACGAAGGAGAATGTAATGTCTTAGTCTCTGAACCACATGAACAGTGGCCAAGGTAAGTTTCTCCACATGGAAATAACATATTTCCGCATCAATAAGGCTTCGACTCAAAGAATATATGACATGCTTGTGGAGATCCTCATCCTCCTGAACCAAAACCATACCAACTGTCTCCATGGACGCGGCCACATAAATCAAGAAATCATGGCTATAGTCAGGTGGACTAAGCACGGGGGCCAATGCTAAGGCTTGCTTAAGAGCATCAAAGGACTCCTGGGCTCATTCATTCTAGCAAAAAGGAGTATCCTTCTTTAAAAGATGCATAAATCGTTTAGTCAAGCTGGAAAAATTAGCTACGAATATCCGCAAGAAATTTGCCATGCCTTGCAAACACTAAAGGTGTCTAATATTACGCGGGGGAGAAAATTGAAGTATTTCTTCAACCTTTAAGGGATCGACTCTTATATAAATTAGAGATTACATGAATGAAAACCTCTATCAGCATGTCTACGAACCGGAGAAACTGAGCCCTCCACCTGGGCCTCTACCACCTCAATCCTCCATCTCTCGATAGAAAGCTCACAAGCAAAGGCAATATTGGGAAGAAAACTAAGTGCTCCAAGGGACAAAGGGATGCAGAATCAAGTATAAGCAAGCTATAGCAACAATGGACTATATTTTTCTTTCTCTTCAATTCCTGCACCGACTGGTTAAGCTTCCAGTCCCTATGGAGCCTCTGTCGATGCCTCATGTGTCGCAGAGATGTCCCAGTTTTGTATATTGAGTCTATGCTGCCTACATTCAGTCACCATTCACCTTTATGCTCTTGTTTGAAGGAAGTTGAAGCTTGAGTCGGCCATTCCTCAGTTTTCTTGACTTTGCATGTCGGCCATTCCCGGTACTATTACTGGTTCGTGCACATCTTGTTTGAGTCCTTCCACATTATACAACGTTGCCAAGTATGTTGTGTTGGATGATGGGGGATGCCTTAATTCCCTCCTTCCAGCATATTTCATACCATCAACTTCAGATCATTTATTCTGGGATAGGATTCGAGAGTCATTTGAGTGCCTTGAGACTTACAGTCATCAATGGTAGGTTCTCTCACCATCGACAGTTTTGGGAATAGATCAATGTCCCCTGATCGATGGATTATTTCAAGTGTTTGATCTCAACACATTTATTCACACTTGTTAGATTGCACTCTAGTACCTTGATTCCCATTTTCATTATCGATGGGTGATCTCGCGTCTGTTAATGGTATACATCAATGATCGGTAATCAGATGATGGACTACTATGTTTGACCTAGACACCTCTATTCACATAGTTGGACATGTACTTGTAGCAGATTATGTAGAAGACTTTCCAGATTAGTGGCATTTCTGATATGCTACCTCCTTGATCGTGCCAGTGTTCATGAGATTTCAGCTCTCGTGACTTGATTCCAGTGTATGTCATATATATTCAGCTGTTATGGAGATCTTAACCCATTATATATTTTCAGCTTTCATGGAGATCATGATCCTTTGTATATCTTCATCACGGAGATTCTGATCTATCTATATTGTACGTGGCGATGACCACACATGTCATATTTTGTATGATGCCTATTCATGGCCATTCTACTCTTATGTATCTGGGACTGCTTTATGTACTTACAGTCATATGTAGAGATATTTATACTGTATTGTTGGATGGCTGGTTCTTCCACCTGGTTCTTCATCACTCCACTTCTGGGATGGACTTATAATGTATTTCGGCCATCGTGTCACCCCTCTGACCTCACACATTAGGGGGCATCTATTACAGCTGATTTTACCACACATGGTAGATCACACATTTATGGACTTCCATGTCCCTCTGTAGACTCTTTCAACCCCATGGACTATTTTTGAACCTTTGATGTTTCCATGATCATCCCTAAAAACACATGTTATTTTCTATACATGACTTTTTAACCATTTCTCGCGTATATACGCAGATTTGACTCTTAAACCCACATACATCGGGATGTGTGCAAAAGGCCAAATGATTTTGGAGCTTTCCTTGATGTGGATCCGAGTCACTTGTCTCTTGGCCTTCCATATGCCTCGATATCACTCGTATTTGACCTTCCATTACCCCATTGAAGCACTATATAAGGAACCATTTGGATACATTGAAGAGGGAGGAATTGAAGAGCACGAAAAATATAGTCCATTGTTGTCGTATCTTGCTTTTACTTGAGTCTACATCCCTTTTTCCCTTAGAGCACTTGGTGTTCTTCCCAAGATTTCCTTTGGTTGTGAGCTTTCTATCAAGAGATGGAGGATTGAGGTGGTGGAGGCCCAGGTGGAGGACCCAACTTCTTTGGTTCGTAGACGTGCTGATAGAGGTTGCCATTCATGTAAAGCTAGCAAGCTCAAGAGCAAAGTCAAGCTTGGGAAGAACACCAAGTGCTACAAGGGACAAAGGGATGCAGAATCAAGTATAAGCAAGCTACGACAACAATGGACTATATTTTTATTTCTCTTCAATTCCTCCCCCTTCAATGTATCCAAAGGGTTCCTTAGATAGTGTTTCAATGGGGTAATGGGGTAATGGAAGGTCAAGTATAAGCAAGCATGCTATATAATGGTGTTAGACCTACTCTAGCATATATAATCCATAATGTATAACCAATTGACACTGGCACGATCAAGGAGATAGCATATCAGAAACGCCACCAATCTAGAAATTCTTCTACACAATCCGCTACAAGTACATGTCCTACTATGTGAATAGAGGTGTCGAGGTTGGACATAGTAGTCCATCGTCTTATTACCGGTCATTGATGTATACCGTTAACAGAAGCGAGATCACCCACCGATAATGAAAATGGGAATCAAGGTACTAGAGTGCAATCTAACAAGTGTGAATAAATGTGTTGAGGTCGAACATTTGAAAGAATGCATTGATCAGGGAACATTGATGTATTTCCAAAACTGTCGATGGCGAGAGAAACTGCCATTGATGACTGTAAGTCTCAAGGAACTCAAATTACTCTAGACTCCTATGCCAGAATAAATGATCTGAAGTCGATGGGATGAAATTCTCTAGAAGGATGTAATTATAAAGGCATACCCCATCATCCAACACGAGGTACTCAACAATGTTGTATAATGTGGAAGGACTCAAACAAGATATGCATGAACTAGTAATAGTATCAGGAATGGATGACAAGCAAAGTCAAGAAAACTGAGGAATGGCCGACTCATGCATCAACTTCCTTTGAACAAGAGCATAAAGGTGAATGGTGACTAAATGTAGGAAGCATAGACTCAATATACAAAACCAGGACATCTCTGCGACACAGGAGGCATCGACAGAGGCTCCATAAGGACTGGAAGCTTAACTAGTCGGTGGAGATAAACTTAGAGAAATGAGTACAGCTCCTAAATTCAAACTATTAACCCAACCAACGGATGTGATATACAGTGCTCTGTTCGAAGGCAACATGACTCGACTGCTGTCAAAGATAACATCTTTTCCCATCCGGCTTTTTGGTTTTTTGATTTTTTTTTGGACTTTTTCAAATATTTTGAAAAGATTTAAAAAGAATAAAAGTGCTTTATAGTTACAAAATAGGAGGAGACGAGTGTGAAGGGGAAAACAAACTAGTTCCAAGTAGCGGAACATACCTATGCTTAATGCAAGGAAACATGTGTAGGATAATGACACTCAGGGGAAAGTCCCCTCCCGATAAAAAATGGGGAATCAAGCTACAAAATTTATGTAAAATGGGTCTGCTTGGCTGGACATGAGACAAACTCGGGCTATATGGCTGATAATCAAAGTCAGGGAAGCCGACATATGGCTCAATAAGGCAAGAAAAACTCATGATAATGAAATTACAACTTGACATAAGGGAGTCCTAGGGAAAAGGCCAGCAAAAAAGATCAAGAGGAGTATGGGGCTCTTGCGCAAAGTCATGGCGGTACTATACAAAGGACTCCCCCACCCTAAAGGAAAAATGTCAGCATGGGCACCAAATGCAAAACGGGAGATAACTATGGTACTCATGTATGGTCAAGCTCTACCATTCACATCATGTCACTTCTTAAAGCAACAAGAAGGTTCCATGACAAGATATAATGGGTTCATACCTAAGGTTATATTGAAATAGTCATAAGGTCATGCAAAGTGCAAACAGATGTGAAACCTAACCTATATGCCAGCTTAGACATAATACCTGAAATTGACAGGAACGGGTCAAAACCATGGTCAAACCGCTATCAAAATGGGCTCCTACATCATCAAATTAGTCCAAAATGGTCCAAAATGGTCAGAAATTGTCAAAACTATGGAAAGTGGGTAAAAAATTTCAAAAAAATTCTATAAATAGTAAGAAATTAAAAAATTCAATATCATTTGAAATTTTTACCCATTTGAGCTCAAAACTTCAACTACTAATTCCGGGAGCATCGTCCGGATAAATTCAAAACATACCTTATTCCGAATGATTGATATAGATCCCTGTTGAGCTTTTCCAGTCTTGCTTGTGTTAATAATTTGCTCTCTCAACAATCAGCAAACAAGAAAAGCATACTATATAATTGTGTTAGACCTACTCTAGCATATATAATCAATAATGTATAAGCAATTAAAAGCATCCATGGATTCAATATTCATTTAAATGCACATCATTGGATAGGAAAAGATATTTCTATTAATATAAATCAGAGATTACATGAATGACAACCTCTGTCGGCACATCTGCGAATCAAAGAAACTGAGTCCTCCACCTAGGCCTTCACCACCTCAATCCTCCATCTCTCAATATCAAGCTCACAAGAAAAGGCAATATTGGGAAGAACACTAAGTGCTCCAAGGGACAAATGGATGCAGACTCAAGTATAAGCAAGCTACGGCAACAATGGACTATAGTTTTCTTGCTCTTCAATTCCTCCCCTTCAATGTATCCAAAGGGTTCCTTATATCGTGTTTCAATGGGGTAATGGAAGGTCAAATCCGAGCGATCTCAAGGCATATGGAAGGCCATGAGACAAGTGACTCGGATCCACATCAAGGAAAACTCCAAAATATTTGGCCTTTTGCACACATCCCGATGTACATGGGTTTAGGGGTTATATCCGCGTATATACGCGAGAATGGGTTTAAAAGTCACATATGGAAAATAACAAGTGTTTTTAGGGATGATCTTGGAAACATCAAAGGTAAACAAAAATTCCATGGGGTCCAAAGAGTCTGCAGAGGGATAGGGAAGGCCATAAATGTGTGATCTACCATGTGTGGTAAAATCAGTTGTAACATATGCCCCCTAATGTGTGAGGTCAGAGGGGTGACACAATGGCCAAAATACATTATAAGTCCATCCCAGAAGTGGAGTGATGAAGAACCAGGTGGAAGAACCAGCTGTCCAACAATACAGTATAAATATCTCTGCATATGAATGCAAGTACATACAACAGTCCCAGATACATAAGAGTACAATGGCCATGAATAGGCATGATACAAAATATGACATGTGTGGTCATCACCACATTCAATATAGATAGATCAGAATCTCCATGATGAAGATATACAAAGGATCATGATCTCCATGAAAGTTGAAGATATATAATGGATCAAGATCTCCATAATGGCTGAAGATATATGACATACACTGGAATCAAGTCACGAGAGCTGAAATCTCATGAACACTGGCACGATCAAGGAGGTAGCATATCAGAAATGCCACCAATCTGGAAAGTCTTCTACATAATCCACTACAAGTACATGTCCTACTATGTGAATAGAGGTGTCGAGGTCGAACATAGTAGTCCATCGTCTGATTACCGGTCATTGATGTATACCGTTAATAGACGCAAGATCACCCAACGATAATGAAAATGGGAATCAAGGTACTAGAGTGCAATATAACAAGTGTGAATAAATGTGTTGAGGTCGAACACTTGAAAGAATCCATCGATCAAGGGACATTGATGTATTCCTAAAACTGTAGATGGCGAGAGAACCTACCACTGATGACTGTAAGTATCAAGGCACTCAAATGACTCTAGACTCTTATCCCAGAATAAATGATTTGAAGTCAATGGGATGAAATCCACTAGAAGGAGGGAATTAAGGCATCCCCCATCATCCAACACGAGCTACTCAGCAACGTTGTATAATGTGGAAGGACTCAAACAAGATGTGCACAATCCAGTAATAGTACCGGGAATGGCCGACATGCAAAGTCAAGAAAACTGAGGAATGGCTGACTCAGGCTTCAACTTCCTTCAAACAGGAGCATATAGTCAAATGGTGACTGAATGTAGGCAGCATAGACTCAATATACAAAACTGGGACATCTCTGTGACACAGAAGGCATCGACGGAGGCTCCATAAGGGCTGGAATCTTAACCAGTCGGTGGAGATAAACTCAGAGAAATGAGTACAACTCCTAAAGTCAAACTATTAACCCAACCAATAGATGTGATATACAATGCTCTGTTTGAAGGCGAGCATTGTCTCTATATAATGGTGTTAGACCTACTCTAGCATATATAATCAATAATGTATAATCAATTAAAAGCATCCATGGATTCAATATTCATTTAAATGCACATCATTGGACAGGAAAAGATATTTCTATTAATGTAAATCAGAGATTACATGAATGACAACCTCTGTCGGCACGTCTATGAACCAGAGAAGCTGAGTCCTCCACCTGGGGCTCCACCACCTCAATCCTCCATCTCTCGATAGCAAGCTCACAAGCAAAGGCAAGCTTGGGAAGAACACCAAGTGCTCCAAGGGACAAAGGGACGCAAAATCAAGTATAAGCAAGCTACGGTAACAATGGACTATAGTTTTCTTGCTCTTCAATTCCTCCCCTTCATTGTATCCAAAGGGTTCCTTATATAGTGTTTCAATGGGGTAATGGAATGTCAAATCTGAGTGATCTCGAGGCATATGGAAGGCCAAGAGACAAGTGACTTGGATCCACATCAAGGAAAACTCCAAAATATTTGGCCTTTTGCACACATCCCGATGTACGCAGGTTTAGGGGTTATTTCCACATATATATGCAAGAATGGGTTTAAAAGTCATGTATGGAAAATAACATCTGTTTTTAGGGATGATCTTGGAAACATCAAAGGTACAAAAAAGTCCATGGGGTCTAAAGAGTCTGCAGAGGAATAGGGAAGGCCATAAATGTGCAATCTACCATGTGTGGTAAAATCAGCTATAACACGAGAAATTAACTGGTGCTGCGTCGAGAAACGTGTTGTACCTTCCCTCAAATTCTGTGCCTAAAAATTACCTCAAAATCAAATTTTCCAAATCCATACTATATGGAACTGTACTTTGCTCCATGATTTATGTGCTAGCATTAAATGCAGACCATACTTTCTCCTCGGGATCTATGCACTCTATTAAATGTTGTTGTACTCCATCCTCGAAATCTGTGCAAGCATTTAATGAAGGCTGTACTCCTCCTCGATAATCGTTCCCACCAAAATCTTCACTAGCACGATGCCTTGAAAATTGTGCCCTCTCTCCTTCAACTCTCTCTCGTTCAATCTCCTCACAAGAATGAATGCAAATATCTTTTCCTTGCTTTCTGTCCATAACCCTAGGTAGGTGAAGAGGCATCTAATCCAATGGCTAAGAATGAATTAGATCGATGGTTGAAATTAAATGCTCATATTTTATTTCTAAAATATTAATTTCACTCACCCACTTAAATTTATCAAAAAGTCACTTTAATGCCTAAATTCAAATTAAATGTCGCTTAAGTCATTTAATGCAAGGTTCACTTTATTTCCCTTCACTAAGTGACTAAGGCTAAAGTCACTTAGCAGAACAGTTCCCTCGGTACAAAAACTAACAGTATTTAATAAACCATAGTTTCCAATTATATTTAGATAAATAAATGACTTAAAATTTTCAATTTTTCAACCAAATATGGATGAAGATTAGTAAAAAAACACAAAAATTGAGAAGGACCAATTCATGAATGACTATGACAGAGCCTTGATAAAGAGATTCTTCAATCTTTTCGTTTAACAAAATTGGTTGTTTACATGTAAATATGTTATAGAAGTTAGTAAAATAATGGTATAGAGAGTAGCTAAGTGTCTTACAATCTTATTTGATGGAAAGAGTAACCAAATATTTTACAATCCATTATGGTGAAGATGTTTTCCCTTAAACCAGTCAATTTCTCAACTAAATATGAATGAAAAAGATTATGTCAAGCAAAACAAAAATTGAGCAAAACCTATTCATGAATGACATGGAGAGTAGCTAAGTGCTAATTACAATCGAGTGCAGTGGAGATGTTGTCACTTACAGTAAAATATAACTTAAAGTATTTACAAATTATAAAAAAAAAGCATGTTGTTAATTAAAACGAGTTTGATCAATCTTAAACCTTGTAATATTTTGGAATGCACAACATCACAACAAAATTTCTCAGTCATGTGACATTCCTGCTTAGATCTAGATAACAAAAACAATCTCACTTAGAATTATTTGCATAAATATATAGCAAATAATTCTAAGAGAAATGCAATAACTATCCCATAAACGTAGCATAGAGGGGCGCATTGACTCCATAGAACAAGGAAAAGAGTGGGTAAGTGGACAAATGTAAGCTTTTATGGCATAATCACTAGTTTAAGTGGGTCAAATGTGGACAAACTAGGATCCAAGATACACGACTAGAACTGGAACCATTTTCGCATAGAACATATTACACTAAACACTTGAAACCTTATGCAAAATTATTAACCAAGGTATAGAGCGGAAATATGTACCAACAAACCTAGATGTACATTCATTAATAATTAAACTTGAATCTAGAATTAAAAGAAAAATCAAAACCAACATAATCAATCTTAAACCTTGATCTATCAATCATTAACTAAGAGAAATCCAATTTATTAAGATGTAATTAAGAAAAATCCAATTTATGAAGATGTAGCAAAAAAATTAAGATACAAATAATTAAAAAAAAAAATTAAATGATTCTTAATAAATTAAATTTAAGATAGATGAGACCTCATTGGTGTGCCTCTCTTGATATGAAGTCATGTGTGGCTCACTTGATATGAAATCACATGTTATAAAGGAGATCACGAGTTCAAATCACACCACCCCATATCATATGACATATCATATCATTTTTGTTTTCCTATTTGATTGTTGTTCAATCTTTCCCGTTGTTTTGAAGGAGCCAAAATTGGCATGTGAGCATTAACGTTGATGCTACAACATGATAAATTCTTGCACGAAAACCTGGATGTCTTATACAATATTTGTTTTCCACGTTGGCCTCAAAAATAGTTTTTCAAATGCTACAATGTAGCCATATTAGGGAAGAGGGGTCATAAGGGAATTATTATTGTTTGAAAGTGTCTATGCCACCAATTGGAGAAACTTTTGCATGCATACAAATAAGTGTTCTAGGATACTAGGCGGGGCTACCTCATTAGAGGGAAATGGAGCACAAGAAACAACTATTGTCAGATTATCCATTATCGAACAATAGACTATGTAGATAGTATGTTCTAGAAGTAGAAGAAGTGAAGAAGTAGTTGTAGCAACTGTTGGAGTACGGAGTAATATGACCAAGCATTTACCTTGTGGGTCATCTATTATCATAGTAACCAAGAAGGATGGTACTTTGAGGATGTGTATTGACTATACATCTCTGAATAATATTGTTGGATTCTTGTTTTTTGTAGAAGACTGCAAAACACAGAAGAGAAAAGGACCATAAAAGAGAGAGTAAGTGGGATTTGCGGAAATGTCACTACAACAA
>LPNX011110505.1:250819-274387 GCA_001517045.1 Pseudotsuga menziesii | reverse complement strand
GAATTAGACTTTTTGGGGTGGTTGTTATAAAACTACCACCACAAGTCATGAGAATTAGACTTTTGGGGGCACATGTTTTAAAACCGCCCCCAAAAGTTCAACTCTCATGACTTTTGGAGGGGGGATGCTAATGGCCATAGTCATTTTGGACCCTCTAGCAAATATAAAAGGAAGAGGAAGGTAAGCGGAAGAGGAGGAAAATAGAAAGATATGTGAAAATATCAGAAGTAGAGAAGCCAAATACAGAGACAATGAGATCTGCAGTATAGGTTTATGTATCTGGATTTTGGGTATTTGGGTTTTGCTTCTGGATTTTGTTTATGCTGCAATGGGTAATTCCACAATGATTGTAAGGTTGCACATCCTTGATGTAATGAAGTCGATCTACTATAATAAAGAAGGATTTTTTGGCCCCTAAATTTTATATGTTATGCGTGTCTGCTCAATCTCGATCTATTATGTTCTTTAATTGTTTGCTATGAGTAAAGTTAACATTGTGATATTTCGTTATGACTAGTGTTGTGGGATATTGAAATGAAATATGTTGCAACATGAGACAGCTCATCTACCTTATCCTCATCCCATGGACTCTCTTGAGACACCTAGACAAATTACAACTCATAAATAATAATTAGAAATTTAATTATTCCAAAATTGTGGTCCACCATCATCCTTACAAATATTATTTAATTACATAAAATAACTAAGGCTAAAATTTAACTCCTTGTTAATTTAATTCCACTCAACCTATGGGAATCTAATGGGCCTAGTGGTGAACCATAGTGCTACCAAAATGGGGAAATTACACTAGTTTCACTAAGATTGTTAAACGTTTACAGGATATGATTAAAAAAGATGCAGTTTTAAATGGAATATTGTCCAAAAGGATTCTTTTGTTAAAATAAGACAAGTTATTTCATAAGCTCCTCGATTGATGTCCCCATATTTTTTGAATGATTTATCTTATGTTGCGGTTTTAACACAACAAAATTCTAAGGCAGATGAGATTCCTATATCTTTCATGAGCTCTGGAATCAAAGGCACTAAGCTTAATTATCCAGAAGTAGACAATAAAGAATATGTTATTTGTAAGGTTGTTAAACATTTCATGCCTTAGCTTCTCAAGCCTAGAATCAAAATAATAGTTCCTTATTTTGTGGTCAAAAATTTATTGGTTCAAAAAGAATCAGGGGAGAAAAGAGCCCATTGGATGACAGTGCTACAAGAATACGACTTGGAAATAAATCCCTCCAATATTATTAGAGGACAATGGTTGTGTCAGCTAGTCACACAATCTGTTGAATCACAGAAAGCGAAATATGAATGGATCAATGAAGCATCTTATGTTGAAGATTAAATTTTTTTTATTCCTACAATTCCTAATTCGTGGTATAATGATATAATTTTTTTCTAACACATGGATATACCCCTGAAAATTTAGAAGCCAAAAAGAGGAGAGCTCTTAGATTAAAATATGCTCCATATAAATTGATTGGCAACATTCTTTTTAGGAGAAATTATGATGGAGTTTTCTTGTGTTGTGTGGAAAAATAAAATGTTGACAAAACATTATTGGAATTGCATGCAAGACCTGTTGGTGGACATTTTGGAAAATAAACCACATATTATAATATTTTAAGGATTGGTTATTACTCGTGGACATTGTTTAAAGATGCTTATGCCTTTGCTCGAAAATGTGAATTCTATTAGAAAGCTTATAGAAGAGTTAAAAAGGTCACTTATCTTTTTCAACCAGTTTCTATTGATAATCCATTTCAATAGTGGGGTTTATACATTATCGATCCAATTAACCCTCCTTATTTCATGCAACATAAATATATCTTTACTACTACATATTACTTTACAATATGGCTAGAAGCAGTTCCACTTCAAGTAGTTAACACAAATCAGGTGATTTCGTTCTTTAAGACTGATACTGTAACCATGCTTGGTGTTCTTGAGTTCTTAGTATTTTACAATGCTTCATATTTTTCTTCTGTAAATCTTACTGAGTTTATATTAGATAAAGGCATTAAAAGAAAATATTCTACAAATTATTACCCACAAGGGAATGGTTTGGTAGAATCAACCAACAAGAACTTACTCAATATATTAAAAAGAACTATAGCAAGTCATCAAAGGGATTGACAGACTCAATTATTCAATTATTTATGGGTGGATAGGGTAACTCCAAAAATTTCTCTTGGGAATTCACCCTTTTACCTTATATATGGAAAATATAAAATTCTCACTCCCAATATTTCATTTCCTTCATCACAATTATTTAAATATGTTCAAGAGGATGATTTCCATGCTCTAGAACACCGAATAAATACCCTACTTAAGTTAGAAGAAAGAGAAAAACCAAGGAACAAATTTTATCAACATCAACATCTCGTCAAATGCCGGTTTAATGAGAAATCTTCTTCGGAAAGACATTTCAAAGTAGGATGTTTGGTTCTTAAATGGGATAAACCCCATGAGTACAAGGGTGAACATATTAAATTTTAGTGATTGTGATTAGGACCATTTACTATTATAGAAAAAAATGGTCCTAGCACCAATTTCATTTGTAGACACTAGAAGGTCAACTTGACACATTCCCAATGAATGCACAAATTCTTAAAAAAATACTTTTCTTATCTTTAATTAGAATTGTACATGTAGTTTAAGTTTGTTTTCTTTTTCTTTTTTTCTTTAGTATCATATTAAACTTTAATTAGTTTTAATTTATTTTTCATTTTGTTTATTTAATAAAATGGCTACAATTTGTTTTCACTGAGATTTTATATTCACCCCTTATTAGTAAACTTCTTTTAAAATTTTATAAAAGAGTAGAATTTCTCTATCTTCTCATCTTGAAACTACTATTCATATTCCATGTTTAACTCAATCTCAAGTTGATTTTTCACATAGGGCCTCTTCCTACTCTTTTTCAAACCAACCCCAAGGGTTCTCAGGATTTTACTCAAGTTCTATCTACTTCCCTAGCCCAATCAATACCCATAGATACCTTTGTAGGCTTGTTGGTATCATCATCGAAGGACACAACTGACTTTGGAGAAGATGCAATGGTTGCATTAGGATATTATTGTTTTAGAAAAAGGAAGTACTAAGAAAAGGTACACAGAGGACTAGTGAAGGAGAGGTGGTCGTAGGCCCAATTAAAAATCAATTCATTTGGAAATAAGCTACTTCAAATTCTAGGAGAGAGGCCATTGAAACAACAACCACTACAGGAGCATTTGTTGGTGCTAATTTGGACTTTGTCTCTATTTTAGATAAAATGCTAGAGGATGAAAATGCCAAGTATATTTCTTTAGAAGAAAAATTATTTATTGGCAAGAAAAATTTACTAAAGAACTCGATGATCTTAAATCTCAGCGTCAAACTGAGGTACAAAGTCTTCAGAAAAAATTCCAAGAACTTTCTGATCAGAAGAAAGTTGCATATAATAACATTATGAAGCAAGCCACTAAGCTTAAGGACATCAAAGAAGAACTTCAACAATTAAAAGTTTAGCCTATTTATTCCTCATTCTTCAAGTTCACCATACAAGATTTTAAAGATGAAGCTATTTCCATTAATGAAGATTTCAAACAAACTCAAAAATATTTCTTTGAAGGTTTGAATGAAATTCAAGATGATTTTTATCTTTTAAGCATTTTTTTGATCAATTAGTAGAGCACTCTCATAATAGAAGAAAAGTTGACAAAGCCTATGAGAAACTCTATGAGTGACAGACTCACTTGAAGAATGTCCCAGAGGTTATTCGTCAAATGGACTCGCTTAGGCTTAAAGAGTTCGGGTATCTTTGAATTCTTGGGGAATTTCTTGTGAAGATGTCTCTAACATGATTGTCAAAGGAAAAAATATTTGTGAAGAGCAATGGGTCTTAACATATGATTTTATGGTAATTCTCAAGATGTCGATGTTCATTGAACTAGTCGATTTTGTACCCACCAAACTAAGGATCGTGGAGGTAGATCAACAAAGAGATGAGTCAGTTGAGCTTATTTATGCCACAATATAGGTTGATATGTTTATTCTCCGAACGTTTATAACATTCCCAACCTATCAAAAAGCGACTTTGGAGAATTTCTTGAAATTTGTTCTAAAATTATAAGTAAAGAAATTAAATCTTATTTGTGCAGATCTCAACTTCAACTTGAACATGTCAACTACAAGGATGTATGATAAATGTTGGATGCCTATGCCAAGTGGAAATATTTTGTAATTAATCATGGCCAAAGTAGTTAGGCAGTTCTAGCCCTTAGGGAACTTGGTACTAATTTTTGTGGATCTATGATTATCTTATTAATTGTATTTATATTCCATAATCTATAATGGAAGGGGACCCTAGTTGAATCATTGGTGAAATTTATTACACCAGATCTTGTTGAACTCTTTGTGTTCATTGATGAAATTTGTAATATTTTTACAAACCCATTAATGGAAGTGGATATGTTCTGCATATGGATCTTCGATTTGAGTAAAATTTTTGAGTTTTCTCGACTTTAGTGTGTTCATGAATCATTTTATTACATTCTAAATATTGTTATCTAGATCTCATAATTTTGTTTTGCATTGCAATGGTTATAACTCATTTTTGGGTTTATTCACTTATAAACTAAATTATGAATGAAATATGTTGAGTATATTCAGCAGAATAGCATGTCATAAAACTCATTAGTGAGTCTAATTAATTAACCTGTTTATTAAATTTCAAGTCAAATGAATAAATAGGTTTTACTCCACAATAGATTGTGTTTATTTTAGATCATAAGGAATTACCAAGCCCAAAATGTATCCTAAATAAGAAAAAGGTAGAGAGAGATAGGCAAAAATGAGAGAGAAAAAGAGAATATTATGGTATTTTTCTATAACTTTTGATCCCTAAGTGGGATTGGGGCGTTCTTGGTACTATTGGAAATGTCTTGTCAAGGGATACAACTTTCATGTTTTGAGCTTCACAATATTCCTCACTATGTGGCCACGGGAGCGTGTCTTTGTAAATTCAGGTATGAGGAATCTCAAAAAGCATCTTTTTAAATATGCTTTATGAAAAGCATATTTTCAAAGATACTTAATGAAAAGAATCTTTTAAAGCATCTTATCAAAGATTATTTTCATAAAGCATCTTTGAAAAGATGCTTTTCGAGATTCCTCATTTCCAGATTTACACTATCGCACACCCTGGCCACATCGTGAGGAATCACACGAAGCTCAAAACATGAAAGTTGTAGCCCTTGATGAGAAGTTTCCAATGGTACCAAGAGAGACCCATTAAAACTTTGGGATCAAAATTTATCACAAAAATACCGTAATATTCTCTTTTTCTCTCTCATTTTTGCCTATCTCTCTCTACCTTTTTCTTATTTAGGATACATTGTAGAAGAGGGTAATTCCTTATGATGATCTCTATCATTCAGAATCATCTCTATGATTAAAATTTCATAAGTTATTAACTACAATAAATAATTAAATATTTACTCTTGATTATTTACTGTTCATTTTACTATTAGAGGTCATTTATTTTATAATAACTAAAGGTAACAAGTTTATCTGTTAGCCAATAATAGTTCAATTACCTTACAAATTGTCAACCTTTACCAAGAAACTATAACTGTGGGTTTTATTACAAGGTTACCGAGAACAAAAAAGCAAAATGACTCCATTATGGTTGTAATGACTCCATTATGGTTGTAGTGGATAAATTAAGTAAATAAACCCATTTTATACATGTAAAGTCAACTTATAAAGTTGTAAATATTGCTGATATATTTATGAAAGAGATTTTCAGACTACATGGGATTATAAAAATAGTTATTATGGATCATGATGCCAAATTTACCTCAAGATTCTGGACATAATTATTTAAGGGTATGGATGTGATGTTGAATTTAAGTACATCCTATCATCTGCAAACAGATGGACAGACTGAGCGAGTGAATCAGGTACTGGAGGACATGTTAAGAATGTATTGTGATGAATCAACAATAATTATCAAGCATCCATTAAAATGAGTCATTTCAAGGTGTTGTATGGTAGGATATGTAAATTACCTTTGATTTGGGGAAATCTAGAGGATAGGATGGATTTAGGGACAGATATGCTAGCACAAATGGAGGATATGGCACGACAGATAAAACAAAACCTAAAAGCAACACAAGACAGACAGAAGAGTTATGTAGACAAGAAGTGAACAAAAAAAGAGTACAAAGTAGGAGAGCATGTGTTCGTGAGGGTCAAACCAAAGAAAAGCAAGCTAAGAACAAGGCTTTATGCAAAACTTGCACCCAAATATGTGGGACCTTTTGAAATTTTGGCTAGAATAGGGCATGTAGCTTATTAGTTTGTCTTACCTCCGTATATAAATTCATGATGTTTTCCATATTTATTTATTAAAAAAATATGTTGTTGATCAATCTCATATTATTAATTGGGATAATGTACAAGTGGAGCCATAGGGAGACTTCCACATAGAACCAATGTGCATTCTTGATAAGAGAGAAATTCAACTTTGAAAGCATACTATTGTACAAGTTAAAGTACAATGAAAACATTATTAAGAAGAAGAAGTGTTATAGAAGACTTTACCACACCAGGTGAATCACACTTGTATGGCCTTCCCCTATCTCTCTGCAGACTCCTTAGACCCCTTGGACCATTTTTTGTCCTTTGATGTTTCCTAGACCATCCCTAAAAACATGTGAAAATTGCTATACACGAATTTTAAACCCTTTATCTCGTATATACGTGGGTTTGACCTCTATAACCGCGTATATTGGGATGTGTACAAAAATACAAATCCTTTTGGATTTTTCCTTGACATGGATCCGACTCACTTGTCTCCTAGCCTTCCATATGCCTTGAGATCGCTTGGATTTGACATTTCATTACCCCATTGAAAAGCTATATAAGGAACCCTTTCGATACATTGAAGGCATAAGAGAATTGAGAGCAAAGAAACTATATTCCATTGTTTCCGGAACTTGTGCTTGAGTCTGCATCCCTTTGTCCCTTGGAGCACTTTAGTGTTCTTCCCAAGCTTGCCTTTTGCTTGTAAGCTTGCTATAGAGAGATGGAGGATTGAGGTGGTGGAGGCCCAAGTGGGGGATTCAGTTTCTCCGATTCGTAGACGTGCTGACAGAGGTTGTATTCATTGTAATCTCTGATTTTATATTAATAGAAATATATTTTCCTGTCCAATAATGTATGTTTGAATGAATATTTTATCCATGGATGATTTCAAATGCTTATACTTTTTTGATTATATATGCTAGAGTAGATCTAACACCAATATATATAGTATGCTTGTCTTATTTAGTTATTGTTGAGGAAGTGATTCATCAATTCAAGCTGAAGTTGGAAAGCTCAACAGGGATCGACTTCAACCGTTTGGAATAAGGTACGAGTTTTGATCCTTTAGTGTTAGATATTTGATTTCTCTTGCATATTGGAAAGGATTGATTTCTGGAGTCAAGATGTCTATTGTGGTACCCCAAGCCATAGGAATTTCTCTCCATAACAGAATTGGCGACTCCGTTGGGGAGTTCCTAGTAGTTTTCCTTTGGGGGTTTTCTATCGGCATTCAATGACTTTGAATTGCTCTTTTTTCTCTGTTTATGTGTCGGGTCTGGGGGCATGTTAGCCTGGTAGTGTCTAATTGGTGTGAAGTTTGTCTCAGCTTGTTTGTTTGCCTTTATTTTTATGCACTTTTCTTCATGTACGTGAGTTTTGAACTCATAGTCGCATCTATACGCGGTTTTGACTACTATATCCGTGTACACACGTGGGTTTACTACGAACAGTCACGTATGCCCTTAGTTTGGCCTTCTTGAGGAATATTGATTGTTGTTTGGTGAATTTTGATGATTACTAAGTCTCCTTTGATACTACTAGAGTCTGTATACACCTCTGTTCCTGATCAGAGACGTTTTTTTTTAGGGTAAAATTTCTTTTTTTGAAGAATGTTCTTGTCATTGCATTTTCGATTTTTTGTTTTGGGATTAGTGCATTATATTTCTTTTACCTTAGTACTTTGCTTGAGTGTTACATGATTGTGCTTGTAGAGTCTAGGGGTTGTAGAATCATTCTTTTGCTTTAGTATCTCATTTTTATTTCAAAAAATCCAAAAATATTTGATTATCATTATGCATTGCATTTTGCATTTTGCATTTTGCATAGTACTTGCACTAGATTTGCTTTGAAGTATTAGTCAGGATTTCATATAGGAAAAGCTTGCATTTATCATTTGAAGAAAATTTTGCATTTCACATAGTATCATACCCTGTTTTTCATGGACACAATGCATTTTCATTGATTGTTAGGTGCGCATTTTGCTTCAGGTTGCGTCATAACACCATTGGTTGCATGGTCATCTAACTTTTTTTAGTAATAAAGCCAATTAAAATCAACGATTAATTAAAATGAACTACACTATTTTATTTGATAAGGTTCACCAAAAAAATTAGGTTTTAGGGTCTTGGAATAGTTCATTGTGAGTAAATTCTCCAAGACCACTAAACAACAACATGTATGTGTCTGTCCAAGTGAGAGTGTGAAATTCCTTGGTATAATTGGTGTTTCTCAGGATCCTCCTCTCAAAAGGGAGTTAAGCACGAGGCAGTGTGAGCGGTTATTGATTGGGATGACCCCTAGTCATAACTAAGTAGCACCAGATATATTTCTAGGATTGTATTCGTATCTCGGGGCTCTTTCAGGAGTTTCGAGCTTTGCTACCATGCCCATATGGTCAATCCCACCTGTGACTGTCTGCCTGAACATTGATTATATTGAGGTGACCTTAGTTGGCTTACCTAGGATATCGAGGGGGTACTTTGCAGGGGTTATTCTATGGGTGTCCCGGCTATGTTGGGGTCGGACAACACAGTCGCTTTAAGTGTTGAAGCTGAGGGCCACAATAATTGGTTACGTACCTCCACTTATTGTGTATGGGAGTCTCAATCCTCTCCTAGGAGAAACATACCTGCTTCATTCAGGACCTCATTTATCCTACCCTTGATTGCTTGTGTTTGGATTTAGATTTTATTGGTGTATGCTCTGTGCACATTAGCTTTCCTAGGGTTTCATAATTAGAGAGTCTTTTACATTTTTTGAGTCATTGTGGATTTAGGTGCGGCTCCTCACCGTTCTCATCGGTTAGCAGGACTTCCTCCTTCTACATCTCCTCCTCCTTTGGGAGAGAGAAACAGAGGATTTAGGAAGACTACTTCACACATTGATTCACACACGATGGGAGACCATGAAGAAGGTATTCCTGAGCCACCCTCTCCCATTCAAGTGGAAGATGGGGAGTTTACTCCTACCTATGATCCTTCACCTGATATGACTGAGTTAGGTCCTGTAACTTCTGAGATAGGTACTTTTCATGATAGACCTACTTACTCTAGTGTTGATACCCCATTGACACATCCCCGATATGGCATGCTGGAAGAAGAGACTTATTATGATCCCATGAGAATTGGTTATGGTAGTTATGGTATGTCTGGTATGCCCACACATGATTTGGCATTTCATGTCAAGTCAAAGTTTGAGCCTAACACTATGCCTAGAAGCACTCCTATTCCTTACCATGCGAAGAGGTTTGAGAGCACAAGTCACATTGCACCTTCCATCCTGGAGGTGGAAGCTACTTCACATATTCCTACTAGGCCTAGGGTTAGTGATCCTATTAGGATACCAGATCCAAGACGAGTGACTATAGGGAACACCACGTACATAGTTTCATATATCCCTTCGTCCTCAGTTCCTTGCTCTTCGAATGTTGCTCCTCCACCTCATTCACGTGGTCCTTTGGGCCGGAATGTTTCTACGAGTCATGTCCGGACTGCTGTTACTCGACCAGTTGTGTCTCAGGTTCAAGTACCGCCCATTGTTTCAGGAGGTCGTGTTCATACTTCTAGAGGTCATGTTACTACTTCCGGAGCATATATTCCTACTTATGGAGTGTATATTCCTACTTACGGAGTGTCTCATGGGACATCTCATGGGAGGAATTACGGACCTTATTATGGGACACAGTATGGACATGGTTATTCACCTTATGGGTATAGGTATCAACAACCCACTTACTCTCCTAATTATGGCTTTGTAGCCCCACATAGTCAAGGTACACCACATTATAGTGCTTCCATGCCACCCTACACGGGTCAAATGGGAGGAGGGCACTATGGTCAAGGCCATGGTGGTTACGGTAATCAGACCTATGTGAATCAAAACTATCAAGGAGCGATGCACCAACCTGCTCATCCTAGGCTCCCTTTCCTCGCAACGCTAAATCTTCCTAACTTGTCGAGATTGACGAACGATCTTGTATCTCATGACCTGACTTGGCCGGCTGTCCCTACTAAGCTTCTCTCGGACATAACCAAATTCAAGGGCAAACGTGGAGAGGATCCGAGTGAACATGTTACAACGTTTCACCTATGGTGCTCTTCAAATTTCTTACATGAAGATTCGATCTATTTAAGGCTGTTTCAATGCACCCTTATAGGGCCTACCGCGAAATGGTATATAGAGTTACCTAGGGGGTCATTTGCTTTTTTCGATGACCTAGCAATGACTTTTCTTAACCACTTCTAGCTACCAGTGCGTTATGACGTTGTTATGGAGCTCTTGTCGACATTTCGACAGGATAAAGCCATGCATATCTCTAACCATATCCAAGAGTGGCGTAGACAGAAGAGGTTGATTAAAGCCTTTATACCGCCAAAATTCCTCCTCGAATGGTTCCTTAAGTTGTTATTGCCTTATATAGCGAAGGATGTTTCTACATTCGGAGTGCAAAATGAAGAACAAGCCATTTTTAGGGCCTAGGAACTGGATTTTATTTATGCTCAATCCAGTTTGTTATATGAGATCATTCCCAATGCTCCGCGTTCTAGTTTCGACCCCAAAGTTAAACCTGGACCATATGCCAATGGCATTGTTGGTTGTGCGAGTGCTAAACCTATGGATTCGGTTGTGAAATAGGTCAGTCAATTATCAATCAACCAATCTACTTTGGGACAAGCCACGGCTTCATCTCAACCCACCCAAATGGCGAGTGTGCTTTCGGTGCAATCATTGGACCAGAAGGGTAACCAGCAACCCGGAAGGAATAAAAACAAGGGTAAGAACAATCATAAGGGTGGGAATAAGAATGAAAATGCTAATACTCATGACAAGAACACCCGAAATGCTAGGGGGGACAAGCAATCTAAATGTAAGGTTAAGTTTCCTTGTAAGTTGTGTAAGGACGATCACCTCACTTATGCCCTCATATTGATGAAACCTCAATATTCTTAGCGCAGGGCCCAGCTATGCTAACCAACCCTTTACCTCACAATCAAAAACATGAACTCGAGGACCCATGATCAGTCTGGTGGTGATCAAGATCCACCGGAGGGTAGTGGTCATGGTTGCATTAACATGGTGCATGCTACGAAGGTTGTGACCTGTGCGAAGGACTATGGTTCCTCACAACCCAACCTAGGAAAGGAACCTGATCCACCATGGACTCCTTTGCGTATTGAAAAACATGTGGATAAACCTAAAGTTGCACCTCACATTCCTAAGGGAGTCCTTAAGCGTTCGAGGCACAATCCTAATTCCCAAGCCACCCAGAACTATTATGTTGTCAATGATTTGGGCCACACTCCTTGTGTGATGTCTGCACTAGAAGTACTTTAGAGTTGTGCTTTGCAAAGGAAGGATTTGCTTTCTACCCTTGGTGTGAATGATGATAATTCTTCCTCTGTGATTAAATTTGAAACTGCAGGACTTTAGCCTCGCTTGCTTTACTATGTGTCTCTTTTGATTCATGTAGAATGTCTTAACATGACCATCAAGAACACTGTGATTGACAAAGGCGTTGTTGCTTCTGTGATGTGTTTATCATGTTGGAAGGGTTTAGGTTCCCCTGAGTTGTCTAAATCCGGTACCATGTTGACCGCGTTTGATGGGAGATCGTTTAGGCCGCATGGGATTCTTCCTTCCCTTAAGGTCCGTTTGGGAGGAAAGACCGTTGCGATAGATTTTGAGGTAGTTGATGCGCCCCTTGACTATAATCTCTTGCTGGGTAGGAATTGTATGTATAGTATGCAAGCCATAGATTCTTCACTATTTCACATTTTATGCTTTCCATTTAATGGGAAGATAGTTACGATTGATCAAACGTCATTCAAGAATCTGTCGGTTACCGCATCTTTGGGAGCTTCGATCCCGATTGTTCAGCACTCTCAGCCGGCAACTGGGAGTGTGGGTGTGGGCATGTATCCATCCCTTATGGGAAGCTTTAGTTGTCCTTCACCTGTCCTTATGATAGGGTTTAGTTTCGGTGAGGCTTTGACATCTGTGAGATCAGTGTCTTTTCACACGAGTCATATGGAAGATCCTTGGATTCTTCCCACACCGAATACTTTGAGTGAGCCCATCGTGATGGACTTTCCATTGCCTGCAACTATGGTAGCTTATCAAGATAATATTGGATGTGTTGCAAATCCTAGTCCTTCCTCTTTGCGGATGGAGGAGGAGGACCCATATGTGCTTCCTGCATGGGCAGTTCAATCTTCTCATGCGCATGACTTCCTTGATAGTGTTTTTCCTTCAGACGAAGCGATTATTGAGGCCATGTCAGGGATTGAGCCACCTTGGGAAGAGTTGCATCATAGATCTTATTTTCTTCCCAAGCTTGACTGCTTGGAGTGTGAGGACTTTAGGGAGGTTCTTAGTGAGAGAATTGGTAGTCCCATGGTTCCATTAAGCTCTCCTGGTCTGATGGCTGATGGGAACATGGTGAATATATCTCCTACCATTATTATCTCTCACGATCTTGGCAGGATTGAGAATGTCTATATTGGGGAAGAATGTTCCCATGCTGAGATTCAAGAATACATCGAGCTGTTTAAATAATTTCATGATATCTTTGCTTGGCCTTATGATGAAATGCCAGGTATCAACCCTCGCATTGTTGAACATGAGATTAAAACTTATCCCAATGCTAAGCCTGTTCGGCAACGCTTGCATGCAGTGAATCCTAGGAAAGCACCCGCGATTAAGGCAAAGATAGAGAAACTATTGAAAGCCGATTTTATCTATCTCGTTCCCTTAACAGAGTGGGCTTCAAATCCTGTTCCGGTAGATAAGAAGCAGGAAGCAATCCATATATGCACTAATTTCTGTGACTTGAATCATGCCTGTCCTAAAGATAATTTCTCCACACCATTTATAGATCAAATCTTGGATGAGTGCACGGGTAGCGAGGTATTTTCTTTTATGGATGGCTTTTCCGGATACAATCAGATACAAATTAAACCTAAGGACCAACATAAGACTGCATTTATTTGTCCTTGGGGAACTTTTGCATAACTGAAAATGCCTTTTGGCCTTAAGAACGCCAGAGCCACTTTTCAACGGGCTATGACCTTGATCTTCCATGATCTCAAATCGATTATCAAAGTATTTTTGGATGACCTTGCTACTCATTCTCGTATGAGAATGCGTCATTCCTATCATTTGAGATTAGTATTCGAAAGGTGCCGCCATTATTTGGTCAGGTTAAATCCTCACAAGTGCATCTTTTGCGTGAAATCTGGTCGCTTATTAGGGTTCATTGTTTCCAAGGAGGGTATAAGAGTCAACCCTTTGAAGGTTGAGGAAATACTTCAGTTGTCTCCCCCGAGGAACATTAGACATCTTCAATGTTTGCAAGGCATGGCAAACTTCTTATGGAGATTCGTTGTCAACTTTGCCAATTTGACTAGAGGCTTTATGCGTCTATTGAAAAAGGACACCACCTTTTGTTGGGATGAGCGAGCCCAGGAGTCCTTTGATGCCCTTAAGCGAGCCCTAGCATCGGCCCCGGTGATTAGTCCCCCAGACTATAGCTGTGATTTTCTACTTTATGTGGCCGCGTCCATGGAGACGATTGGTATGGTTTTGGTTCAAGAGGATGAGGAGCTCCAAGAGCATGTCATATACTATCTGAGCCAGAATCTTATTGACGCAGAGATCCATTATTCCCATGTGGAGAAGCTTGCCTTAGCTACCGTACATGCGGTTCAACAGTTGAGACATTATATTCTCCTTCGCCAGACCTTGGTTGTAGCCCATGTCAATCCGTTTCAATTCATCCTCACTCGAAGGATGATTGGGGGAAAGTATAATAAATGGATTTTCATCTTGCAAGAATTCAACCTCAAGTTTGTTTCAACAAAATCGAAGAAATCATTAATTTTTTGGAGCTTATATCGGATTTCCCTAGCAAAGACGAGGATATGGTTTGTGAAGATACATTTATCGATGAACACATCTTCTTAATCTCAACTTTGGACCCATGGTATGGGGATATTATTATATATTTACAAGCATTGAAGGTCCCCACTTACCTCTCATGGGATGAACGACGACGATTACGTCACGTATCCAAGAATTACCTCATAGTGGATAATACCTTGTACCACCGTGGGGTAGATTCCATTTTACATCGTTGTCTAACTCATGAAGAGGCTGAGCTTGTGCTGAATGATTGCCATGGAGGGGAGTGTGGTGGTCATTTATCCAGGCTTTCTATAGCCCAAAAAATCTTGAGAGCAGGTTATTTCTCACCGTCGATCTTTAAAGACTGTGTAGATGCGGTCAAGAAGTGCCACCCTTGCCAGGTGTTTGCATGGAATATGCGCTTGCGTCCTGCCCCGTTACATCCCATCATCACCGTCAGTCCCTTCACTAAGTGGGGGCTTGATTTTATGGATTACAACCCAGCTTCAGCTAGGGGGCATCATCATATCATAGTGGCTGTTGATTACTTCAGGAAATGGTCTGAGGCCATGCCTACAGTTAAATATGACGGTGAGATAGTCGTGCACTTCGTATTCAACCAGATTATTACTTGGTTTGGTATTCCAAAGGAGCTTGTCATCAAGCATGGCTCGCACTTTTAGAATCATATGATGAAAGAGTTGGCATCAAAGCTAGGATATAAGCAGGAGCATTCCTCCTCTTATTACCCTCAAGCAAATGGACAGGTTGAAGCAGTGAAAAAATCACTCAAATCCATTCTCCAACGAACCATCGCACAAAGCAATACTAATTGGCACATTATGTTATATCCTGCTTTATGGGCTTATAGAAATGTTATTAAGGCTACCATGGATTTTTCTCCATATCAGCTTGTACATGGAGTGGATTCGGTATTGCTGGTTGAGCATGAGATTCTTTCTTTGAATCTAGCCATATAGCTCTTACCAGACACTTCCCCATTGGAGGAGCGTTTGGTCCACCTAGAGAAACTTGATGAGCAGCGCTGAGATGCCTTGGTGGCTCTAGAAGTGAATAAGTGTCGCGTTAAGGTCCAGTATGATAAGTCTGTCCATCCAAGGAGGTTTAGTGAGGGAGACTTGGTCCTTTTGTGGGATCAACCGAAAGAACCCTTGGGGGTAGGAAAGTTTAACCCCATGTGGCATGGTCCTTACGTCATTAAACGTGTGTTAGAGAAGTGCGCTTATGAGTTAGTGGATTATGAGGGAACGGCCCTGGTGGAGCCTAGAAATGGGCTCTATCTCAAAAAGTACTATGCATGATTTTCAGCCAAGGCTAGTTACTGTATATTATTGTACAGTTTTGCATAGGTAGGTCTTTTTTTTATGGTGATCGGGCTTGTGATTAGTTTTCATTTATTTTGGCAGATGTCAATGGAATCTTCCACCTTCATAGGATTCACAGATGGTGCGAGCCGTCACACTCAACACTCAGATTCTGCTGCTTGGGTGATTTATAATCCTATGGGTCAGGTAGTGTTTAGGAGGTGTATGTTTATCGCCCTATTCAAACAATGTTGCTGAGTATAGTGTTGTTATTGAGCTTCTACGGGATGCCATTTCACATGGTGTTCTCTCTCTTGAGGTACGACTTGATTCGGAGTTAGTAGTGTCACAGCTTAATGGTTTGTACCATGTTAGAAATCCGACATTATTAAGAAGATTCTTACGTGTGAGATTGTTAGAACGACAATTTGACAATATAACATACATACATGTTCCAAGAATTAATAATCAAGTTGCTGACTCATATGCTAACTACGTGTCAGATTGGCATTTGTTTCATACACAATAAGCTCATCACAAACATAAATTTTTACACATGTAAATAAATAAATTGATCATCATAAAAGTTTTTATAAACATCCAAAATGTGGTAATACATAGTGTCATAATACAAAACTGGGGCTCTCGAGCCACCAAAATATAATACACGGTAGTATAAAATATATCACTCCCAGGTATATAAGCCTATGGAGGAGGAGGGGGGTTGTGATCATGGAATGTCACCACAGCTCTAGCTAGCCGTCAAAATAGCCGCACCCATGCTCGTGGTACACCCACCACCTAGCGCTACATGGCCTCAGGAAAGTCCTCGACTTACGCCATGGGTACTCTG
This sequence comes from Pseudotsuga menziesii, assembly GCA_001517045.1. Taxonomy (NCBI): domain Eukaryota; kingdom Viridiplantae; phylum Streptophyta; class Pinopsida; order Pinales; family Pinaceae; genus Pseudotsuga; species Pseudotsuga menziesii. Next base: position 257,944 of record LPNX011110505.1, on the reverse strand, counting down.
TGTGTCAGTCTCACAAAGTTGGTATGAATGCTTTGGAGCGTCCGATCCGTATCCACACCCATGATGTCATCTCCTCTTCCCCTCCGTCTATGACGAGGGAAGCCTTCAGGCCACCGTGGTCCCACATCGGCATGCATATGGTAGATGTCACTATGTATTATCACCCAAAACCATGTCTTTTGATTCCACATAATCAAAAAACACAAAAAAAATTAAATAACTCAAAAAATTTTAAAAGAGGGTCGAGATTCGTTACCAATGTCACCGTATGCCAATCCTGGTGGTAGTGGCATGTCTGGGTCTCCCAGAAAATCTATCCCCGCATAGGGGTAGTCATCGATGGCAACTATCTGTCGTCACCACCATGGAAAGAAATCAGCTAGATAAGGGTTGGACACCCTACCTCCACCCAGTCTGCGCATCGCATCCACCCAACGCCATTGGGCCGGATCTCGAACCCCGTGTAGAGGAACTTCAACTATAGGGCTCAATCCCGAAACACACTCGAAGAGGAATGTGCTTAGTATGCTGCTAAAACCAAAGTTTTGCAGCCTACCCATATTCTTGTCACTGAGTTGTTGTTTCATGTTGCTCAACAATGTCGTACTCCAGTCATAAACTATGGGCCTCATGTACTCCACGGCATAGAACATCAATGGTCGTGAGGCTAGCCCCACTATCCTGCTCAGTGTTAGTAGAATGGCCTTTAGGCCTAGCACCTGTATGGAGTTATTTGGGATCTGACTCCCCAGCTTCTCCGTGTCTGAGTAGCAGTACACTGCAATGTACTCATCTATAATCAGGCCACCTCTGGGCCCGCGAGAGCGTAGGTTCACCACTTCCCCCCATCAGGAAAGTCCAGTAATAAAGTATATGTCCTCCACTTCTATGGTGAGGGACATCCCGTTTATCTGGAATGACTCTGAGTCTGGATCCCAATAGTCTACTAGCATCTACAGCAGTCTTGGTTTGGCCCGTATACCACCAAGACACCAAAACTTATAGAACCCGCATGACCGCAAAGCTTGTTGAGCCATTAGATATTCCCTTACTGCCCCTTCTACATCATCGTGCTCACGTTCTCTCCATTCTAGAACCATCCCGCACATAAAATTTGAGCTTGATCCATTAGAATACTTAAAAATCATTGGGCGCAGCTGCATACGCGACTGTTTTCTAAACAGTCGTGTATGTACGCGACTTTGAGGGCATTTTCCGCGTATATCCAGCCCTATACGCGGAAAAACCCTTGATTTCTGCATGGGCCGAGGCGCGCATTTTAAGATGGGCCTAGAATCCTAAATACACATGGAAATTGATAAAATTTGCACCAAAATGAAAGAGTAGAGCATGGGTAAGTACCTGAAAAAACAGTAGTGGATTCCATCGGCTGGATCTCTTGGAATTCGCTATTGAAGTTCTGAGCTCAATTGAGTAAAAATTTCAAATGTTATATAATGTTTTGAATTTTTTACTATTTATAGAAATTTTTCAAAATTTTGAAAATTTTTACCCCCTTTCTATAGTTTGGACCGTTTCTAATCCTTTTGGACCATTTTTTGACTAATTTATGATGTAGAAGACTATTTTGAGCATCGTTTCGACCGTTGCTTTGACCTGTTCGTACCCGTTACAGGTATGATGTTTAAACTGGCATATAGGTTAGGATCACCTCTGATTGCATTTTGCATGACCTTATGACCGTTTCATTATAGCCTTAAGTACAAACCCATTCTATAATGTCATGGAACCTTCTTGCTATTTTATGAGTGGCATTATGTGAATGGTAGAGCTTGACCTTACATGGGTACCCTAGTTAGCGCCTTATTTGCATTTGTTGCCCATGCCAACATTTTGTCCCTTAGGGTGTGGGAGTCCGTTGTATAGTATTGCCATGACATTTCGCAAGAGCCTCATACTCCTATTGATCTTTTGTTGGCCTATTTCTCTTAGGACTCCCTTATGTCAAGTTGTAATTGCATTATCATGAGCTTTTCCTGCCTTATTGAGCCTTACGCCGACTTCCCTGACATTGAGTTTCAGCTATATTGCCCGAGTTTGTCTCATGTCTAGCCATGCAGAGCCATTTTATATATCCTTTGCAGCTTGATTCCCTATTTTTACCAGGAAGGGACTTTCCCCCGAGTGTTGCTATCCTACACATGTATCCTTGCATTCAGCATAGGTATGTTCCATTGCTTGGAACTAGTTTGTTTGCCCATTATGACACTCGTCTCCTCCTATTCTGTAACTATAAAGCAGTTTTATTCTTTTTCAAGATTTTTAAATATTTGAAAATTTCCAAAAAAAAATGAAAAAACCAAAAAGTCGGACAAGGAAAGATGTTATCTTTGGCAGCTGTCGAGTCGTGTCACCTTCGAACAGAGCACTGTATATCACATCCGCTGGTTGGGTTTATAGTTTGACTTTAGGAGCTATACTCATTTATCTGAGTTTATCTCCACCAACTGGTTAAGCTTCCAGTCCCCATGGAGCCTCTGTCAATGCCTCCTGTGTCGCAGAGATGTCCCAGTTTTGTATATCGAATCTATGCTGCCTTTATTCAGTCACCATTCACCGTTATGCTCTTGTTCAAAGGAAGTTGAAACCTGAGTCGGCCATTCCTCAGTTATCTTGACTTTGCATGTCGGCCATTCCCAGTATAGTTACTGGTTCATGCACCTTATGATCGAGTCCTTCCACATTATACAGCTTTGCTGAGTACCTCGTGTTGGATGATGGGGGATGCCTTAATGCCCTCCTTCCAATGGATTTCATCCCATCAACTTCAGATCATTTATTCTGGGATTGGAATCTAGAGTCATTTTTGAGTGCCTTGAGACTTGCAGTCATCAATGGCAGGTTCTATCGCCATCGACATTTTTTGGGAATACATCAATGTCCCCTGATCGATGGATCCTCTCAAGTGTTCGACCTCAACACACCTATTCACACTTGTTAGTTTGCACTCTAGTACCTTGATTCCCATTATCATTATCGGTGGGTGATCTCGCATCTGTTAATGGTATACATCAATGACCGGTAATCAGATGATGGACTACTATGTTTGACCTCGACACCTCTATTCACATAGTAGGACTTGTACTTGTAGCGGTTTGTGTAGAAGACCTTCCAGATTGGTGGCATCTCTTATATGCTACCTCCTTGATCGTGCCAATGTTCATGAGATTTCAGCTCTCGTGACTTGATTCCAATGTGTGTCAGACATTTCCAGCTATTATGGAGATCATGACCCTTTGTACATCTTCATCATGGAGATTCTGATCTATGTATATTGTACGTGGCGATGACCACTTATGTCATATTTTGTATCATGCCTATTCATGGCCTTTGTATTTTTATGTATCCGGGACTGCTATATGTATTTGCAGTTATATGCAGAGTTGTATCATTGTACTATGATGATTGGGTGGCTAGTATTCCATTTGGTATTCTTCATCACTCCACTTCTGGGATGGACCTATAATGTATTTCAGCCATCGTATGACCCCTCTGGTCTCACACATTCAAGGGGCATCTGTTATAGCAGATTTTACCACACCAAGTGAATCACACTTGTATGGCCTTCCCCTGTCCCTCTGCAGACTCCTTAGACCCCTTGGACCATTTTTTGTCCTTTGATGTTTCCTAGACCATCACTAAAAACATGTGAAAATTGCTATACGCGACTTTTAAACCCTTTATCGCATATATACACAGGTTTGACCTCTAAAACCATGTACATCGGGATGTATACAAAAATCCAAATCCTTTTGCAGTTTTCCTTGACATGGATCCGACTCACTTGTCTCCTGGCCTTCCATATTCCTTGAGATCACTTGGATTCGACCTTTCATTACCCCATTGAAAAGCTATATAAGGAACCCTTTGGATACATTGAAGGCTTAAGAGAATTGAGAGCAAAGAAACTATAGTCCATTGTTGCCGAAACTTGTGCTTGAGTCTGCATCCCTTTGTCCCTAGGATCACTTTAGTGTTCTTCCCAAGCTTTCCTTTTGATTGTGAGCTTGCTATCGAGAGATGGAGGATTGAGGTGGTGGAGGCCCAAGTAAGGGATTTAGTTTCTACGATTCGCAGACGTGCCGACAGAGGTTGTATTCATTGTAATCTCTGATTTTATATTAATAGAAATATCTTTTCCTGTCCAATAATGTATGTTTGAATGAATATTTTATCCATGGATTATTTCAAATGCTTATACGTTGTTGATTATATATGCTAGAGTAGATCTAACACCAATATATATAGTATGCTTGTCTTGTTTACTTATTGTTGATGAAGTGATTCATCAATTCAAGCTGAAGTTGGAAAGCTCAATGGGGATCTACTTCAACCATCCAGAATAAGGTATGAGTTTTTATCCTTTAGTGTTAGATATTTGATTTCTCTTGCATATTAGAAAGGATTGATTTCTGGAGTCAAGCTATCTGTTGTGGTACCCCAAGCCATAGGAATTTCTCTCCATAACAAGAAGATACTTGGGAAAGAGAATAGATTATGAGACATTTTTTTCCTGCTTTATTTCAAGACTTTAATAATATTGATTAAGCGCCGATGACACCGCAAAGTTCTTAGGAGGGGAGGATTGTAATAGGTCCCCTCATTACATTTTGTTGTTTTATTTTACTTATGTATAATGGAACAAGTGAGTTATTTTTTATATTAATATAATTCTAAAATTGAGAGTTTCAACACCTATATAGTTAATTGATAGAAACTTGGGTTTAAAATAGTTACCAAATCTTCAGCATTATTTACGAAGACAAGTGGCTAGTACTAAGGAGAGTTAGTTATTTTGCTATAAATTCCTAGGCAAATAGAAGAGGGCATGCACAGGGTTTATAGAGAAAAAGAGAAATAAAAAAGAGAGAGCTTCTAGAGATCACAAGGGTGAAGGCTTTATGTAATGTATCCATGAGATAGCGCAAAGATGCCATAAAACATCTATAAGATGTTAGGCTCTATACTAGAACCGTCAGTGAGCATTATAGAATGCCAGGTTCTAGAGTAAATGACTTTCTCTAGTTACTGGTGGCAACTTGAAGCTGCAGGAAACAAGTTTTAAACCTAAGAGTCTCCGCAAAGGCATGGAACAGTACAAGCTTGAACACTTCGATTCTTGGATTATGCAGATATGTTTATTGACAACTAAGTTCTTGATTATTGTAGTTACCATGTGCAATATTTCTATACTAGCATGTTACATAGTTACAAACTGTAAAAAGGAAATAATGTTAAATGATTTATATTATTGTTATTATGATTCTTTCACGCATTTGCATGTATTTCATTTGACTGTTGAATGCAAATCTTTCGACGAATCAAATAGAACGAATATAAGCCTAACCCATTTTATTTTTATATATATTTATCTTTATAAATTTTAAAGAGTAAACCCTAAACTAAGAATAGTACCAAGAAAAAACCCTAAATTGCAAGCAGTTTTTTAAACTGAGTAATCGTTTAATTAATTTATCAGTGAATTAGCCCTAAAAAAAACTGAGTTAGCCTTTTAAACATAGATATCTATTACAACATAACAACCTTTAAACTATTTTAACCATTGCAAGAGTCCACAGAACCCACATGGCTATCGTCCATTAGAATTACATAACCAGTTCTTCAAGGTAACCAAAGATCGTATTACAAGCTAGAAACAACAGAGTACCGTGTTTCTCGAAAAAAAAACTGTAAACATTTTGAAAAACTAAGTCATATGGCTGTTGAAAAGTAAACCCCATCTATCAAGAGCTTAACGACGACGACCTACAGAGCCAACAACAACATAACCTTTTCATTTTCTTAAACAACTGTAATGTTAACCCACAAATTCATTTTTCAGAACAATAGATCTAGGTTGGAGTCAAAATTTTAATCAAGCACTTACCAGTCATGAAGTTAACCCAAGAATTAGGTCGAGGACTGGCTCTCCTTGTTTCCAAGCATGCAGTCAGAAAGAAAGAAATCGTTATCATTTATCAACGATTGTAAACCCCAAAACCTTACTAAAAAGGAAGCTAATATTTATCATTTACCTGGGATGAGAGTTGTTGCAGTAGACACCATCCATGGAAATGGCGTCGATGTTGGAAGGTAAATGGTAAACAATCTCTTCAAACATTAAATCGTAACTTAGAACAAGTCGAAAATATCAATCTTGCCAATAACCTTGCTTTAAATCCCTGCAGCAGAGCTACGAGTCCACCTTGCGGACTGCTGCAAGTGCTAACGCTATGACATCAAATTGGTGAACATAACCCTAACCAAAGACAAAACCCAGATACCAATTGTGAGACACTTGTAATGCACATGTTGGACTAGAAGTCTTTTTACAACACAAACTAATTAAATTATCCCTTTGAATTATTAGGTTTTGCCAATAAGGTTGAGGGATAATTTTAAGGAACAATACTTATTTAAAAGTGCATAAATATTGGCGAATCTTACCCATGTTCCTAAAACATCAACTATAAAATGTTTGGCGATATTTTTCTAAAAATATTTCAATTTCTAAGGATTTTATATCATTTATATAATAATTTGGCGATTTTTAGGGTGAAACTTTTTTACGCCATCAAAATTGGGGAAACAAGGCTTCAAAAAATGCAATTTGGGGAATCTTTTTTTTGAGAAAAACATGGAAAAATAGCCCATGTGCTAAATTTTGCCCCTAAAATTATCTTTTAGATGAACGTTTGAAGTACCTGTAAGCAAAGATAACTTAAACTTATAAAGCTGGTAAACTTTGAAACTTAAATAGCTCGAACCAAAGGCAAGTTTTTCTTTGTAATTTTTAAAAGTTTAAATTTCATGAAGCAAAGGCAAGTTCGTCTTTGTAACTTTTAAAAGTTTAAATAATTTTTTTTTTATTATTATTTTGGTTTAATTTGGTTAGTTACAGAGATATCCAACCCAAGTATGTCCGAAGAAATCTCTAATATTAGACAAAATCAAACAACCCAAATAAATTATTATCAAACTTTAAAGTAAACAAAATTATAAGATAATGTCTCTTATTTTTATTAATTGGAATATTATAAATATATACACTATTTTTTAATGGGAATATTATAAAAATGAAAGTGTTAATAGTCAAACTGATTT
>LPNX011110505.1:232566-250630 GCA_001517045.1 Pseudotsuga menziesii | reverse complement strand
ATATATATATATATATATATATATATATATATAATGAGATGAAAAAATAAAATAATGTAAAAAGTCAAACTAGTTTAAAATAGATTGACTTATTTGCCCAACTATTTGCGTCAATCCGACCGGCAACGTCGGATGTGACCGCTCACGCGAGCTAGGTCGTCGGTGCAAATGGTCGGTTCAGTAGTTTACTTCGTTTAAAACAATGTATATTATTAATAAATCATAGCAAAATGTTTTCTCATTTTTATTAATTGGAATATTGTAAATATGTATTCTATTTTTAAAGAAATGAAATAATATGATGTGAATATTCATATTAATATATTTTAATTATAAAAATTTAAAATTTAAATTATTTTTTATTTTTAATATATTTACTAATTTTATTTCCTAGTGTATAGGGTTGATACCTTCACAAAGTTTATTTTAATATGTTTAATAGTCGAATGAATTTCTCACATGAATATTAATTTTAAATTTTAAATAATTTTAAATTTAATCAATAAAAATTTAATTTAATTTATTATTTATATTCCATTAAAATGTGATATCTGAATATAGTGAAACTTAGAAGATAAAAAAAATTAAAATTGGCTTAAATTTATTTTATTGTTTAGATTTGTGTTATTTTTTAAATAATAAATGTTTTATTAAGACTAATAATTTAATATAAAGATATATAAATCTATATAATTTGTCCATATTTAGGAAATACATAATAAAATATGTTAGTAAATACAGTAATTAATTTAATTCTTAAGTTAATTTATGAGACAACTTTATTGATTAAAAAAAATTAATAAAAGTAATGTCATATTTGAAAAATATATATGTTTTTAAAAAATTTGAATGATATTTTTGTTTTCAAAATAATAATATTTATGATTTAATTTTCAAATTTTTAAAAGCTGGATTAAGGTGCATGCATTTTTTGTTTTTTATATTTTTTTTAATTGTTTATTTGGAATTTGGAATCAATCCACAAAATCAATTTAGAAAATGTGTAGTTGTCATTCCATCCCATATTCTAAAATATAAACACTAAGTATAACTAACACAACACAGCCACAGGAATATTAATTTTTAATTTTTAAAATTTTTAAATCTAATAAATGAAATTTTAATTTAATTTATTATTTATATTCCATTAAAGTGTGATATCTGTGAAACTTAGAATATAAAAAAAAAAAATCAAAATTGACTTACAGTATGATATCTCAACATAGTGAAACTTAGAAGATAAAAAAAATTAAAATGGACTTAAATTTATTTTATTGTTTAGATTTGTGTTACTTTTTAAATAATAAAAAAATTGTTTAATAAAGGAAAATTAAACTTTGTTAAAAATATATAATTGTATTAAGATATTTTATTAAGAATAACAATTTTAAAATAATAGTTTAATATAAAAATATACAAATCTATATAATTTGTCCATATTTATGAAATAAATAATAAAATATGTTAGTAAGAACATTAATTAATTTAATTTTTAAGTTAATTTACTAGACAACTTTATTGATAACCAAAAAAAGTTAATAAAAGTAATGTTATATTTGAAAAAATATATATTTATAAAAAAAAGGATATTTTTGTTTTCAAAATAATATTTATGACTTAATTTTCAAAAATTTAAAGATTGGATTAAGGTACATGTATCTTTTGTCTTTTTATATTTTTTTTAATTGTTTATTTGAAATTTGGTACTACATCCACAAAATCAATTTAGAAAAAGTGTAGTTGTCATTCCATTCCATATTCTAAAATATAAACACAAGTATAACTCACATAGACACGAGTAAAGTGGCCGATGAATATAGATATACACAACCAACCACTTAGTTTTATGAAAATAGATAATTTTTAAACAAAAGCTAAAATATATAATTTTATATTCATTATTCATACCAAATTGTTAGAGTTTATATAACCACACAACAAAAAAACCAATATAAAAAAACAATTTCTTTAACCATCTTTGATTAAAGCTTATTTAAATCTTAATTAAGATGCATTTAAGCAAAACAAGATATGACTACCATGAAATAAACTATAACGTCCCCGACCCTCTGACCGGCGAAGAGGACGCTACCATGGCGTTAACCAACCAGGCAACTAGCCCCATGAACATGTGAATTCATAAAAAAAAAATGCTGAAACAGAATGCATTGAAGTAGAACATACACAGCTACAATTATTTATCATACACGACGGAAGCAACATACATTCATACAAGCATTCATTCAACATGTTCATCATAATCATTAACAGTAAATAGGATTGCAGAATTAAAATAGTCAATATTACTTATCTTATAAAGAACTCGTTCTGTAACCAGCTACGTCGCTGCAACGTTCCACCCAACCATAGGCCAGCGTGCTCCTTAATCTCTCAGCAACATTGCCACCCCCGAGGTGGGCATGATTCTCCAAGGAATAAGGAACAAGCAGGCTTACACATAGCCAAGGATACACAAAACACAGCCAAGCCAACACAGTTGGGTTTATCAGGCCATCAACAAGATAGCCAGGCCAACATGGTCAAGTTTATCAGGCCATACAGGAGTTGGGAAAGGCTAAATGCTAAGCTGGTGAGCCCAATACAGAGCTAGGAACACCTACACCAGAACTAGCCTCGCTTCTAAGACACCCACACATACCCAACACAAGGAATCAGTCCCTTCTCTGCTACACAGTCCCTCATGCCCTGCCTTCCCTTCCAGTGTTATTCAGGGGTTGTGGAGAAGAAAGCCAGCCCTCTAGCTCTGTCTATGTGGTTTCCAAACACACCAGGTTTATCAAGCAAACCAAGCCTCCATCCCTGCTCCCAACACAGTCCGAAGACCAACCATTGCACACATGCAATCAATCAGTTGTTACAACTTAAACAGGGAAAATGAATCCCAAGTGAATTATACAGTCCCAAACGTATCAATGAACACAGCTCACAACATGGGGAAAACAACAGTTCCGAAACGTAACAGTGAGCACAGCTCACAACATGGGGAAAACAACAGTCCCAAAATGTAACAGTGAGCACAACTCACAAGATGGGGAAAACAACAGTCTCGAAACGTAACAGTGAGCACAACTCACAACATGGGGAAAACAACGGCCCGTCCTGGGCAACAAAGCCACCAGGGAGACTTACCCAGAACACCCTCAGGAAGAAATACAGTCTCCCATCCTGTGTGTGAGAGAAACTTGCACTAGACCCCAAAATATAGAGGGAAAAACATATGCACGAGCCACAAATCAGCAAGGAAAACTTACACACAGTCCTTGAGCGTAAAATGGCTTTCCATAGGAAAATCGTGGGTGATAGTGACCAAACAGCTCCCAGCTTACTGCATGAGTAACAACAATGCAGGACACAGAGCGTGAGAGAAGATTTACACCCAATTCCAATTACAGACTGAAACACACCAAGTTCCTCTTTGATGCAAAATGTGAATGACAGTGGAGACGGCTCCTCTCTCCTGGCTGTGCGAGACCAAGCCGGAAAGAAGCATGTGCATGGACACAATCAGACTATCATGAGGAACGAATAGACAATCGTGAGGCATGCGTAGTGGAGAGTGCATGAGTGTTTCAGCACGGGCGTCGAGAGAGTGGAGAATTGGCAGAGTGGTGGTGGTGGGTTTTTTTTTCCATCGTGAGGTCAACCCACTGGTGGAGTGTGCGTGTGGGAAAGGACTGACAGTCCTACCACCCCCCACTCCCAAACAATAACTGCGTCAACTACTCAGCAGCAGTTCTTAATGGTGGTGGTTAGGTAAGACAAGGGAAGGTGACGCATGGCTTTTTCCCTCATTGCCCAAGGTTTGACATCCCCCACCCTTATCCTTGTGAAAATCATGCCCCTTCTCAATTTAGTTGCCACGAACGTAGCTGGTTGGGTTATTTAATTAAAGATGCATATTTACATGATGACAAACTCAATATGTATGCCGCATGCCCTGATATTCCATCGATGGCAATTTAAATATGAAACATAGCATAACCAATCGATGGTGGGGCCTTGGCCTTTAGCTTCGCACCATGATCATTTACAATAGATACATCATATACATCTAGTGCAATGGGGTCAAAACCGGGGTGTTACATTCCCCTCCCCCTTCAATAGCACTGTCCTCAGTGCTTACAAAATTGAACAATAATGGATGTGCCAATTGCATGGCATCCTCCAGCTCCCATGTAGCCTCTTCAGGTCCGTAGTGCTCCCATTGCACCTTTACCTAACCTATGGCCCGGTTCCAGAGCATTGTGACCTTCCTATCGAGGATGCGCATTGGCTCGATTCAGAACTCTCCCTCGGGTTCCACCTGAATCACATCCCAATTTATCACATGGTTAGGATTAGGTACATATCTCTTAAGCAAAGAAACATGAAAAACATTATGAGCTCTAGTACTAGCAGGCAATGCAAGTCTATATGCAACTGGCCCTATTCTTTCAAGCACTTCAAATGGCCCACAGTATCTAGGTGACAACTTGGCACAACTTCCAAGCTTCAAGGAACTCTTCCTTGCCCTCACTCTGAGGTAAACATGATCCCCAAAACTGAATTCCCTATTCACCCCATGCTTATCCGCGTATCTTTTCTGTCTGTCCTGCGCTGCTTTCAGATTTTGCCTGATCTTTACAACCTCTTGCTCCATTTCACTGAGCAATTCTGGTCCAAGCACAATCCTGTTCACTGGATTATCCCAAGTCATTGGTGTCCTACACCTTCTTCCATACAAAGCTTCATATGGACTCATCCCCAAGGATGTCTATTGTCCATTGTTATAAGCAAACTCTACCAAGTGCAAGTAATCTTCCCACTTGGTTGGTTTGTCCATTACATACATGCGAAGCATATCTTCAAGCACTTGATTAACTCTCTCTGTCTGCCCATCTGTCTGAGGATGGTATGCAGTGCTGAAGTTTAGCTTTGTACCCAAATCTGCAAACAACCCCTTCCAAAAGTTGGAAGTGAACTTGACATCTCTGTCAGAGACTCTTGCCTTCGACAATCCATGCAATTTGAATATTTCCTTCAGGAAGATCTTTGCAATGTCATCAGTCTTATGCATAGACTTAACCGGTATAAAATGCGTTTCCTTAGTCAACCTGTCTACCACAACCATGATGGAATCATGTTGTCTCCAAGTCATCGACAATCCTGTAATAAAATCCATGGAAATAATTTCCCATTTCCATTCTAGAACTGGAAAAGGCTGCAACAAACCTACAGGGTGTTGATGCTCAACCTTTACCTGCTGACATTTCATGCACCTTGAAATGTATTTAGCCACATCCCTTTTCATTCCTGGCCAAAAGTACTGCTTCCTGGCTGTAGCAATTGTCTTCTGATATCCTGGGTGACCAGAATACGGAGCTTGATGGATTTCATCCATAACAACTCTCCTTAATTCTGCTACCTCTGGAATATAAACTCTACCTTTATAAGTGAGAAGTCCATCTTTTTCCAATTTATATCCCTCATACCTCTTCTCAAGACTTTGCTGCTGCAATTTGTCTTTTACCGACTCATGCAATTCATCTCCAGCAACATGATTAACAATCTGCTTCCTCAAATATGATTGGCAAATACTAAGAGATGCCACGTGCATTTCTTGCATCTTCCTGCTGAGTGCATCAGCTACCTTATTTTCCTTCCCTTTTATGTCCTTGATTTCGAAATCAAATTCACATAAAAATTCAGCCATCTTGCTTGCCTAGCATTCAGAGTAGGCTGATCAAACAAATACTTTAGTCCACAGTGATCTGTTCTGAGCTCAAATCTCCTACCCATCAAGTAATGCCTCCACTTTTTTGAGGGCATGTACTATGGCTGCAAGCTCTAGATCATGATTGGCATAGTTCTTCTCATGCTCCTTCAGCTTTCTTGACTCATAACATATCACGTGGTTTTCCTGCATAAGGACTCCTCCAAGCCCCTGCCCGCATGCATCAATACACACCACAAAGTCTTTCTCCGGATCTGCAACTTTCAATACGGGTACACTGGTGAGAAGATTCTTCAATTGCTGGAAGCCTTCTTCACACCTTGATGTCCATTCAAACTTCATCCCCTTCTTTTGAAAAGAAGTGATGGCATGTGCAACTTTGGAAAATCCCTCAATGAATCTCCTGTAGTATCTTGCAAGTCCCATAAAAGACCTCACATCTATCACATTTCTTGGAGTAGGCCAATTCATAATGGCTTCAATCTTTTTAGGGTCCACGGATATACCCTCCTTTGAGATAATGTGACCCAAATACGAAATTATATCTCTATAGAAGTCACACTTGCTTAGTTTTGCATACAACTGATGCTCCCTGAGCAATTTCAATGTCAATCTCAAATGCTCTTCATGCTCTTCCTCATTCTTAGAATAAATAAGAATGTCATCAAAGAAAACAAGAACAAACTTGTCCAAATACCTGCTAAAGACACTGTTCATAAGGCACATAAATGTAGCTGGTGCATTCGTGAGACCAAATGGTACCACTACAAACTCATAATGCCCATACCTTGTCCTGAAGGATGTCTTATGAATGTCTTCATCCTTGATTCTCACCTGATGGTAACCAAACCTCAATTCAATCTTGGAAAATACCTTTACTCCCCTCATTTGATCAAAGAGGTCATCAATCCTAGGAAAAGGATATTTATTCTTCACAGTAACCTTGTTCAATTGTCCGTAATCAATACATAACCTGAGTGTACCATCTTTCTTCTTTACAAATAGAACTGGTGCTCCCCAAGGAGACACACTCGGTCGGATATACTTCTTTTCCAACAACTCTTGCAGTTGCATATTCAACTCTAGCATCTCCGGTGTACTCATCCTATAGGGTGCCTTGGACACTGGTGCTGCTTCTGGCACAAGTTTAATTGTGAAATCAATGTCCCTGTTTGGAGGAAGCCCTGGAATCTCATTAGGAAACACATCCCTGAATTCCTGTAGCACCTGATAATCCTCCAACCTCGGAGTTTCATCTCCTGATGTCTCCAAAATATGAGCTGCATACAACTGGCAACCCTTCCTACAGAACTTCTTTAACTGCATTGTTGAAACCTGCTGTACTGAAATCACCTTTGGAATACCTTTCACAACTATTGGGTTCCCTTCTTCATTCATGCATTCGAAAGTCTTATTGTAACAGTCAAGGTTCACCCTGTGAGCTTCTAACCAATCCATTCCAATGAAAACATCATAGGAACCAAGCGGTAGAATATTCAGATCTACACAAGTGACCAATCCATCCATGACCAATGGACACTTCTCCACCACTTCATTGACCTTTCTCTTAGTTTTAGTGGCTAGCTGAACTAACCAAGATTTCCTATGCTTTACTTTCTTAAAAGCACAAAGCTCCGCTACTCTAGGAGTAATGTAACTGTGAGTAGAACCAGGGTCAATCAAAATAGAAACAGATTGCTCAACAATCTTACCTGCTACTTCAACCACAGTTGACTGGTGATCTGTCTGGCAGTCCTCCAGTGCTGCATAGATCCTAAGGACTGCCCTTGCTACCTGACCCACTGTTTCTGCTTCCTAAATGTTATAAGTTGGCCTTGCACTCTCATTCTCGAGTGGACAATTTCTGCGCATGTGGGGTCCTCCACATTTCCAACATTGAAGTGGCCCTCTATTCTGTTCTGGATCCTTAGGCTTTTCTCCTGTCATTCCAATTGGTTTACTCGCAGCTTGGGATGGCTACTTTTGCTGATTCCTGAAGTTAGAAGGTTTGAAACCTTTCTTTCTTTGGTCAAACTTCTCATTCTTCTTGTCCTTCCATGCCTTATGGTAATTAGGTTTACCTTTGCTTTGCTCATAGCAATACTTAGCCTTCCTTATTGCTTCTTCAAGAGTTCTAGGTTCATAAAACTCAATTCTATCTATGTAAGACTGAGGTAATCCACTCAGAAAATGTTGGACCTTCACTTTTTCATCTTTGATGTATCGGACATACCTCAACAGCTCCAAAAACTTATTACATACTCTTCCATGGTTCGATGTCCCAATCTCAGCTCATGGAACTCCTTAATCTTGTCATCATAATACCTGTCAGAGAGGTATTTCTGCTTGAAATACTTCTTGAACTATTTCCACTTAAGTCTCCTTTCATTGATCCTCTTTGCTTGCTTGAAGTGTTCCCACCAAATGGATGCCCTTCCATTCAGATTGAATATGGCAACTCTTGCCTTCATGTTTCCTGAATAGTCATGCACTTGAAAGTACTTCTTTATCCCAAGAAGCCAAGCTTTAGCCTCTTGTCTAGTATTTTTCTCACCATCAAATGTAGGAGGTTTAGCTTTCTTAAATTCATCTTGAGAACGATCCCTATGGTGTCTCTTTCTTTTCCTTTTATGGTAAGAAGGACTTGAATCCCCGCTGGATTCTTCAGAGTCAGATGATCCACTAGAAGTCCTTCTCCTTCTCCTAGTACTGCTCTTACTGCCTTCTGGTCTTGCTGTACCTCATCCAGAGTCTATCTTTCTATGTAAGTCTGTCAAACTCTGCAACATTGCAGCATTCAACTGATGCTGCTCTTCCTGGGCTTTGATCAAGCTTCTCATGGTGGCTGCAACATCTGACGGTGTCTCTTGGAATCTCCTTCCATTAGACTCAATGTCATCATTTTTGTTACAGACATTTTCTCCTATGGCATCTCAGGCACGCTCGTAAGAATCCCGAGCATCATATCCATCATGGGTCCTCATAACTGAACCACCACTTACTTATCAAACTGCACTACTTGGAATACTGCTCTTGAAGGTTTCTATGATTCTGCAAACGTGTTAGTAACACAACTGTTAGATACATAACATTGATATAAATTAGAATTACTTACCTTCTCCTGGAAAAATTATAAAATTACAAGTTTCCCAAAACATAGAATTTTCTTCCTCAAAGGACGTCTATCTCAGGGGGATGACGGGGATCAAGGGGGCTTCCACTGAAAAACTGCTGAAAATTCCCTCGAAAAATAGTCAAAATTTGCTGGGAAATCCCACTTGAAAACTCAAAATTTCCTTGTACAGGATTGGGTCTCATCCCGACTATCTATCCGACGTTTCGGCGGTCAGCACAACTAACTTCTCCGTTGTTCATCGGCGATCTGTTCACCTACACTTCTCCGGTGTGTCGGACCCGTAGTCATCTAGGCAGCCACAACGGTGGACGTTCAATCCACTAACTTCCTTCAAACCAAACAGCTAACCATCACCGATCACCGATAGCCTCAACACTTAGACAAATTCTTGAAAATTTCTTCTTCTATTGGCGAAAACTACTCTATCTTCTGCTGACTCTATCGGCTCCAAGACATAGAAAGATTTTCGAATTTCTCCCTTTTGTCTTCCTCTTTGCCGCTTGATCGGTTCCATTCTCTTTCTTTTCGTCGACGAAATAGTTCCATCAGCAGCCGCAATAGTGGCCCATCATCTCCGCTCTTCTCCCGATCGGCGGCCCATTCTCCTGTGGCATAACCTAATTGGTATCGGCAGTCTCTTCTCGTCGGAAGACTAGTGTTCTAGGATTCTGAAACGGCAGCACATGAAACACTATCTTCTTCCGATAGTTGACAATTTCGGCCTTAGAAAAATTTTTAAAGTTTCTTGACGTCGTCGGCGGTCAGAGGCCTTACCCGTCGGACGCGTAGTTGTCTGGCCATCCACAATGGCGGGCACTCGATCAACTTTTTCCACCGATGAATGTCGAACACTTAGAAAATTTTCTGCAATTTTTCGTCCAACTGTTCCCCATCGGGTACGCTTCTGCCTAGCTCTCCGCTACATCGGAAGTCCTTCCCGCGAAGTGTTCCGATGAACCAACAGTTCAAACACTTAGACAAATTTGTGGAATTTTTCTATCATCAACTTCTGATCTCTGCTGGGCAGAAAGAAATCTTGCCCTTGTCCCTACATCTTCGTGGTCCATTCAGGCCCATGCTGCAACATGGGCTATAATACCACACTGTAACGTCCTCGACCCTCTGACCGGCGAAGAGGACGCTACCATGGCATTAACAAGCCAGGAAACCAGCCCCATGAACATGTGAATTCATAAAAAAAAATACCGAAACAGAATGCATTGAAGTAGAACATACACAGATGCAATTATTTATCATACGCAACGGAAGCAACATACATTCATACAAGCATTCATTCAACATGTTCATCATAATCATTAATAGTAAATAGGATTGTAGAAGTAAAATAGTCAAGATTACTTATCTTATAAAGAACTCGTTCCGCAACCAGCTGCGTCGCTGCAATGTTCCACCCAACCATAGGCCAGTGTGCTCCTTAATCTTTCAGGAACGCTGCCACCCCCGAGCTGGGCATGATTCTCCAAGGAATAAGGAACAAACAAGCTTACACATAGCCAAGCCAACACAGTTGGGTTTATCAGGCCATCAACAAGACAGCCAAGCCAACATGGTCAGGTTTATCAGGCCATCCAGGAGTTGGAAAAGGCTAAATGCTAAGCTGGTGAGCCCATTACAGAGCTAGGAACAACTACACCAAAACTAGCCTGACAAACACACATTTCATTAAAATTGGAAATATTTTATTACAAGAACAACCCCAAAATTGTGTTTTATGGTTATTTTGGAATTCTAGATCCACTGTTTAATTTCAAATTTAATGAAATATGTGTACCCAACACAAGGAATCAGTCCCTTCTCTGCTACACAGTCCCTCAGGCCCTGCCTTCCCTTCCAGTGCTATTCAGGGGTTGTGGAGAAGAAAGCCAGCCCTCTAGCTCTGTCTGTGTGGTTTCCAAACACACCAGGTTTATCAAGCAAACCAAGCCTCCATCCCTGCTCCCAACACAGTCCGAAGACCAACCATTGCACACATGCAATCAATCAGCTGTTACAGCTTAAACAAGGAAAATGACTCCCAATCGAATTATATAGTCCCAAACGTATCAGTGAACACAGATCACAACATGGGGAAAAAAACGGTCCCGAAACATAACAGTGAGCACATCTCACAACATGGGGAAAACAACAGTCCCGAAACGTAACAGTGAGCACAGCTCACAACATGGGGAAAACAACGGCCCGTCCTGGGCAACAAAGCCACCAGGGAGACTTACCCAGACCACCCTAGGGAAGAAATATAGTCTCCCAGCCTGTGTGTGAGAGAAACTTGCACCATACCCCAAAATACAGAGGGAAAAACATATGCACGAGCCACAAATCAGCAAGGAAAACTTACACACCGTCCCTGAGCGTAAAATGGCTTTCCACAGGAAAATCGTGGGTGATAGTGACCGAACAGCTCCCATCTTGCTGCGTGAGTAACAACAACGCAGGACACAGAGCGTGAGAGATGATTTACCCCCAATTCCAATTATAGACCGAAACACACCAAGTTCCTCTGTGATGCAAAATGTGAATGACAGTGGAGACGACTCCTCTCTCTTGGCTGCACGAGACCAAGCCGAAAAGAAGCCTGTGCGTGGAAACAATCAGACTATCGTGAGGAATGAATAGACAATCGTGAGGCATGCATAGTGGAGAGTGTGTGAGTGTTTCAGCACCAGCGTCGAGAGAGTGGAGAACTACCGGAGTGGTGGTGGTGGATTTTTTTTTGCCATCGTGAGGTCAACCTGCTGGTGGAGTGTGCATGTGGGAAAGGACTGACAATCATGCCACCCCCCACTCCCAAACAATAACTACATCAACTACTCAGCAGCAGTTCTTAATGGTGGTGGTTGGGTAAGACAAGGGAAGGTGACGCATGGTTCTTAATGGTGGTTGGGTAAGGGAAGGGAAGGTGAACATGTGAATTCATAAAAAAAATGCTGAAATAGAATGCATTGAAGTAGAACATACACAGATGCAATTATTTATCATACACAACGGAAGCAACATACATTCATACAAGCATTCATTCAACATGTTCATCATAATCATTAATAGTAAATAGGATTGTAGAAGTAAAATTGTCAAGATTACTTATCTTATAAAGAAATCGTTCCGCAACCAGCTACGTCGCTGCAACGTTCCACCCAACCATAGGCCAGTGTGCTCCTTAATCTCTCAGCAACGCTGCCACCCCCGAGCAGGGCATGATTCTCCAAGGAATAAGGAACAAACAGGCTTACACATAGCCAAGGATACACAAAACACAGCCAAGCCAACACAGTTGGGTTTATCAGGCCATCAACAAGACAGCCAAGCCAACATGGTCAAGTTTATCAAGCCATCCAAGAGTTGGGAAAGGCTAAATGCTAAGCTGGTGAGCCCATTACAGAGCTAGGAACAACTACACCAGAACTAGCCTGACTTCTAAGACACCCACACATACCCAACACAAGGAATCAGTCCCTTCTCTGCTACACAGTCCCTCAGGCCCTGCCTTCCCTTCCAGTGCTATTCAGGGGTTGTGGAGAAGAAAGCCAGCCCTCTAGCTTTGTCTGTGTGGTTTCCAAACACACTAGGTTTATCAAGCAAACCAAGCCTCCATCCCTGCTCCCAACACAGTCCGAAGACCAACCATTGCACACATGCAATCAATCAGCTGTTACAGCTTAAACAAGGAAAATGACTCCCAAGCAAATTATACAGTCCCAAACGTATCAGTGAACACAGCTCACAACATGGGGGAAAAAACGGTCCCGGAACGTAACAGTGAGCACAGCTCACAACATGGGGAAAACAACAGTCCCGAAATGTAACAGTGAGCACAGCTCACAACATGGGGAAAACAACGGCCCGTCCTGGGCAACAAAGCCACTAGGGAGACTTACCCAGACCACCCTGGGGAAGAAATATAGTCTCCCAGCCTGTGTGTGAGAGAAACTTGCACCATACCCCAAAATACAGAGGGAAAAACATATGCACGAGCCACAAATCAGCAAGGAAAACTTACACCCAGTCCCTGAGCGTAAAATGGCTTTCCACAGGAAAATCGTGGGTGATAGTGACCGAACAGCTCCCATCTTACTGCGTGAGTAACAACAACGCAGGACACAGAGCGTGAGAGACGATTTACCCCCAATTCCAATTACAGACCGAAACACACCAAGTTCCTCTGTGATGCAAAATGTGAATGACAGTGGAGACGACTCCTCTCTCCCAGCTGCACGAGACCAAGCCGAAAAGAAGCATGTACGTGGAAACAATCAGACTATCGTGAGGAATGAATAGACAATCGTGAGGCATGCATAGTGGAGAGTGTGTGAGTGTTTCAGCACCGGCGTCGAGAGAGTGGAGAACTGCCGGAGTGGTGGTGGTGGGTTTTTTTTTGCCATTGTGAGGTCAACCTGCTGGTGGAGTGTGCGTGTGGGAAAGGACTGACAATCATGCCACCCCCCACTCCCAAACAATAACTACATCAACTACTCAGCAACAGTTCTTAATGGTGGTGGTTGGGTAAGACAAGGGAAGGTGACGCATGACTTTTTCCCTCATTGCCCAAGGTTTGACATCCTCCACCCTTATCCTTGTGAAAATCATGCCCCTTCTCAATTTAGTTGCCGCGAACATAGCTAGTTGGGTTATTTAATTAAAGATGCATATTTACATGATGAAAAACTCAATATGTATGCCGCATGCTCCGATATTCCATCGGTGACAATTTAAATCTGAACCATAGCATAACCAATCGATGGTGGGGTCTTAGCCTTTAGCTCTGCACCATGATCATTTACAATAGATACATCATATACATCTAGTGCAATGGGGTCAAAACCGGGGTGTTACATAAACCCATGTTATACACTTGTTACACTTGCGTTAATAATATTATCGATCCGCTCAAACAAGTCCAAAATCTAAGATAATATCTAAATGTCTATCAACATAATTACATTAATATAATTACTTAATATAATAATCCTACTTAAAAAAGTGGATATTGACATTTAAGAAATTAGCTTGCAACTAATTTTATAACTCTTCCACGTAAACAAAATATGACATGTTAGCAAAATAAAAAGGTTAAGAACGAATTATGTATATGATTTGTTTTGTGTTTTCAAAGCACAAATATAAAGGCACTATTAACACCATTTTTACCAAATAGTTATGAAGTCCATTGCAGGATTGTTATGAAGTCCATTGCAGGATTGTCAGTTGTTGTAAACTTGTGGAAGATCCATTGTTCGGTTTCATATAATGAAGAATATTGTGAGGAAGCCGATAGTATGCATGAGTGCACATCATGGGCTAACTTTCTAATCACAACCTAATAATACAAAGCCCACAAAAATACATATACTTAAAGAGTATACATCCTCAAGCACATGAGTATCACAGTTTTAAAATATATACGTTTAGTATGTAGCACAGATCACAGTTTTAAAATATATGTACGTTAAGCATATATATCTTTAAGCAAATGGGAAAGTTATATACATGCTTCATATTCGGTTGTATACATCCTCAAGCATAGATCACAGTTTTAAAATGTATACGTTAAGTATAAAGACATATATATTTAAGCAAATGGGAAAGTTATATACATCCTCAAGCACAGATCACAGTTTTAAAATATATACGTTTAGTATATAGCACAGATCACAGTTTTAAAATATATAGGTTTAGTATATCTTTAAGCAAATGGGAAAATTCATATTAATAAGAGAGTAAAAGATTAAGAATATTTAAGTGAGTTTAATGGTCAAGAAGAGAAAAAAATTGAAAATCTAAAATAGTAAAAGATTAAGAATGTTTAAATAAGTTTAATGGGTAAGAACATAAAGATTAAAAAGTTGAAAATCTGAGATAGTAAACATGCTCATATCTTGTGACACTTATTTGTATATCTAACTTGCGAGCTATCAATTTTTTTCAACCAATATTGAGATTGTATCCATTTTGCTGTTATGCTCTGTATATAATATCGGAGCCTTGTTTTGCAAAGAGAAAGTCGACTGCCGAGAGCAAGAGTTTGTACCCTGAGTTGTGTTTTACATTCTTATGAGCTGATGATATGGTGCTCGAATCTGCGTAGTAGCTGGAAGTCTGGCGCTGAGATTCGCTTCTGAGCAGAGCTACGCAAGCGTTATGATCCTCACCAAGCTTGTAGCCTGAATAGGATTTCTGTTTTTTCCATGCGTCCTTCTTGTTCTTGTTCTTGTTTGCAATATGGGCGTCGACGTCGACGTCACAGGAATTCGTGCAAGAATACGCCAACCCGTAGCCCTGTTTTCGACGTCCTTGTCGGCCTTCCTTCGACATCGACATAGCCGCTGCTTGCTTTGTGCATTCCACAAGAGCCGACATAAAGGGATCGTCATTGACTCTTTTTTTCGACCGTCGATGCGGCCGACGCTCAACACAGAATTCCAACGGAGGCCGCAGCGGCTGTTCCCGAAAACAATCGACGTGCGGAGCCGGCGATTTGTGGTGCTGCGATTTGGAAACGCCCGGTCTGTCTTCCCATGAGAACGGAATTGCAGCCTGAAAGTTGGTCTCGGGTCTGCAATAGGGCGACGGCCATGGCGGAGAACTCGAGGAAGACAAAGACGAACAGAGGGAATTATAAGTACTGGATAAACAGCTGTGACCCTTGGCATTATGCTTGCTGCCTGATTCATCATAGAACAACGTAAAATTGCTCTCACGCTCTGAAATCATGGCTGCCAACAGAGTCATGGAGGTCACGCTCTGATCTGTTTACTAAGTAAGTAGAATATGTGAATAAGAATGAATATATTTAAGTTGTGGTTTAGCCATCATTAATGGGTAGAATGTCAGGTCAGCCATTGTTATTGGTGTTGGTATTAGCTGCAATAGGTGTAGAAAAGCGAAAGGAAGATGGAAGAAGATCATCATAAAAGATGAAACTGAAGTGTCAAGCAGATCTAGAGACACTATTAAGTTAGTTGCGAACCACAGACATGTAAATTTCGTTAACCAAAAGGAAGTTAATAAATTCAGTACTAAGTCAACAGGTTGCTAAGAAAGAAGAAATAGGAATTTGATGCCAAAATGTTCGAGTCAAAAATAACAGCCTGTAGGGTTGGAATTTGATGGTAAAATGTCTGTTTGTTCTTAAAACTGTTTTGTTAAAAAAAAATCTTATCAAAACGTTTGATCTGGCGCCATATGAATGATTACGGAAAATTTTGATGCAGATAAGATTGGCTTTGAATCTTCGCTTCCAATTCTCACACAAAGAACTTTGATGGGCTCCGAAATAGGTATTGTCAAGATGCAGGAGACCAATCAATTGAAATCATAAGACCTCGCATCATATGTCGAAATTATGAGAATAGAGTGAGTCTGGCAGCGAAAGAACTTTTTTGTAATTTATTTCTAATATTAGAGATTTTTTTTTTCTTTGAAATATTTTTATAAAAAATTTTAGATCACTCAAAATTTGTGTTGATTAGCAATATTAAAGTATTTTCAAACATTTAAAAAAAACTTTACTTATATTTTATTATTTTTATTTATTATATTTAAAAAATAATTTAATTAATTATTATTATTATTTTATATTATTAAATCAATTCTTAATAGAATAATACAACATTTTTTGTAAACTTCCAAACCATTTAAATTAATGTGTGCGCGCCACCTTTTTATGTGGTTGTTGCGGTTTATGTGGTTGTTGCTGTGTGTGGCACCACGTGGAAGCCTGTGAAGGCGTGACCAATCTGTGAGACACTTTTTGCAGACTACGCTTAAACCAAGCTTAAGGAAATTTATCGTTTAAACACTGCAGGCTTCAAATTTGAAGCCTTCAGAGCCCTTCAAAGGCCATTTTACCCTTCATAGAAGGGCACAAGGAATTTTACCATGCAAAAAAAAGTTAGTTTCATTTTCAGCCCATCAATAGTAAAATTGAGTAAGCCGGTAAATTTGCCACAGAAGGACAGCTACAAAATTTTTCCTTCCAAGGCTTATAAGATCCAGTGGATTGTGAAAGAGTCGGGAATCAGAGTCTTCCCAAGAGCCCTCAAATAGTCGGATCATAGATGAGGATCTAGGTCCCAATGGGCACGGGACACGGTGGGCCACTATGCTACCCAGTGACAAGTTCAACTCAATGAGTCTGGACTGTGACTCGGGATTCGATGTTCACTTTTAAAGCATTTAATGGCGTTGGCAGGCATTACTTATTCACCAACTTCATTAAATCTTGGCCTGAGAGAATGCGAGCCTGCCAACTTGGTTTTCCATCTGAAATCTTCTTATTCACTGAGTCACGTGATCTCACAACTTACAAGTCACTTGAGTATTTGAGTATATGATGTGAAATTAAATGCTCATATGAGTCATATCTACGGATGGTGAATTGATTTGACAACCCTCCACTGTCAAGGCTCCATAAAAAAAAAGTAATGGTGTTGTTTTTTGGGTTACAACTTACAAGTTGTAATTTACAATGCATTGAGCAATCTTTGCCAGATTCGAAACTAACCTGGTCCAATGGGTCTATAAGTTGACAAACCAGGGTTTCACCCAGTTCCAAACATTTCTATGACCACCACAGGACTAGGATGACAAATCTTTGGTAGCAGGCTAGTAACATGTCGTCTTTTCTTTGTGTTCATGAATCATATCCTATACTAGTTAGTCCAGGTTTCCAAGATTTATTCCAATTTCCATTCATTTACTGGGGTCACAATCATTTGAATCAACACTCCCAGTATCGCATGGTCCACCTAGGCCACTTAGTCTTCTCATCTCATTAGAGGAAGAGGGTTAGGAAGAAAAGACAAAGGCATCTGGAACAGAATGCCAACCTAAGAGAAGGGCTGTACAATATGCATATAGTCAGCTCTAAAAGGAAAAAAAGAATTTGCCATAAACTTAACTGAAGATTATCATTACTTAATTTGTCGGGATGCTTATGCAGTAACTCGTGCGCCCAAGCTGATTATGAGGGCTGCCTATGTCGACAATGGCTACGATTTGGAGAGGCTCGTTGCCATCATTATACCACCAGTGGGTTGCTCCTGCAAATATCGCTATTGCGTCTCCCCTCCTCACTCGCCTCACCCTTTGAATTGAGTCCTCCTCTTCTTCTTCCTCTTCCTCCCGTGGGATCTCTGCTCTGCACCCTGAGCACCCTCAAAATGAAGAATGATCTTTGA
>LPNX011110505.1:180805-232182 GCA_001517045.1 Pseudotsuga menziesii | reverse complement strand
TTATTTTATTATTTTAACCATTATTTTATTATTTTAACTATTATTTTATTATTTTCCTTAGGAGGCCCATTTTAGACCCCAAAATTCCTCTAATGTTGGACACCTTGTGAAAATAATACCTAGTTTTCCCTCACTTGCACAGATATATCTATGTTATGTAGAAGTAATTATAAAAAAAAAAAATTGTAATCATGTGAAATACACAAACATGCATTCTCCTAACTCGCGAAAGGTAAACCAGCTCAGGAGCGTAGAGATATTGGGGAATTGAGATGGCATTGCTTTCAATCTTCTTTCTATAGAAGGCAACAACTTTGCATTCTAATTCCTCATTTCTTTTGTGGTGCACAACTCGAAGGTGCCACCTACGTTAGAGGTAGGAGCAAGAGAAGCAAAGGTAGAACGTTGGGTAGGGTGGATTGAGCTTCCCTAAACTTAAAGAGATTGGCAAAGTCTATGGGAGAAAAAAACATTATCCTGGGTTTACAAGTATAGAATAGTCAGAGGTCAAGACTCAGACTCTCAACTATCCAATTCCATGTTTCATTGTCTCCCTAATTTCTATTTCCTCCAGAATATTTTCTAGAGCTAAGCTATCGACTTGGTTGTCGTGAATTTACAGGTATGTACAACATTTTGTACTTTTGTAACATTTTATATATGGAGAAATGTTAAATGTGTTGCTTGTTGGAGTTCCTTCTCGTGTTATAAGTGTTATACATATAAGGGTTTAAAACTTCTCCGTCTAAAATGTTGTTTGAAATTTGTAATGTATTATGCGACCGCGCGTCCGCCAGACTAAGTCTCGAATACTCAATAGATGTAACCTTAAAAAACCCAGTATATAAATGAAATCAGAACAAAAATAATGTATACTTTTCATAGGCTAAGAACACAACTTCGTTTGGGTAGAGGAGCAAGCAGAAAGAGCCTGGTATTTGAGTTCCAAATACGTCAATGCTCTTTATCTGCTGTGAATTGTAAACATTAGGTTGAAATAAAGAAAAATAATTGAATACAAATGTTTGAATTATTCCAATTTCCTTAATGAAATCCAAAGGTTGAAAGGATAAAATCTTTAACAACCGACACCGTAAATATTGTAGACTCCGACCCCTCTGTTTCCCTGTCAGCATTCTAATAATGGCAACAAGAAGCAAAAATTGTCTACCAATATATCTAAACAAGGGAATCCTTGACGGACGTTCATGAATGAGGGACTCAGAGTGCAGTGAGCTAGCAAAGAACATGGTTTCAACAGCCTCGCTGTCGCAAACCTCCCAATCGTGTGTTTATGATTCGTCTTCCTTGTTGACTATGGTAGACACTAGACACCCAACTTGTAGTGATATTTGTTGGAGAATTTTAAGTTCTTCCTTATAGTGGACTAATAAATACTTAACCTTTTCGATAGGGCTGATAAACTCGATATACATTGGAGGGACTATCCACAATCCACCTAAAATTGGGGATTTTGTTTGCTCACTTCGAATTGGGTGGTAAACTTGATATACATTGGAGGGACTACCCATAATCCACCTAAAATTGGGGCTTTTGTTTGATCACTTCGAATCGAGCATTTAGGGAGGACATGATTCATAGCTGCTGAATTTAGGGTTGATAAAAAAAGTTGCTTCCTGAAAGAATTAGATATTATATTCTGGGGTTTTTATTTTAGGTAGTCCCAATCACACTTGACCAATAGAGCCGCCATCGAGCACAATCAATCCTTCATTGAAAGGTCCTTCCAAATTCCAATGCCTTATTTTATCAATGACCTAACAACCGACTTTTTCACTGACTCGATAGAGTTGTCCCTTATCTAAGTTCAATAAACTATATGCTCCAAGGACTGGGAGAGTAGATACTTCTTTATATATGTATGGACTTGCATTAGATAAAATAATGATAATGTTGTATCTACGTGCGTGTCTCCATATTTGTATGAGATCTTGCTCCATGACATGAATGGAAGAAGATGCCCCAACGGTTGCCAATGTGAATCGTGTGAGGGACATAGAGATGTGAATTATAGGTTTCCACACAATAATCGAGTGTGTATTATAGTCATCTCATGTGGGCTCCGGGAGGTTGAATAAATAGTTGTTGCTCCTAAAACATTTAGGTGGTGGCAATGCTTTTCTTTTTATTTCTGATTTACAATTATTTTGTGTGCATCCGAAATCCATAAACCATAATAGAACAAAACAAAATTAAAAATAAAAGTTTAAAATACTTGATATTTGTTGGAGAATTTGAAGTGTTTCGTAAATTAGCTAGGATAAGATGTCAGTATTGAAGAGACTTAGAAATAATTTTTTTATTTTATTTCCAATTTCTAGGATTTATATAATTAAGGGTATAGAAGGTATTTACTTTTATGAGGACAACCCCTACATTAGGGAGGCCACATGGATAAGAACGTGCAATGTATGCATTGGATGTAAACCATTTTAATTTGTATTGCCATTGGTTCTTGTTTTGTGTTCCCTCCCTTACTACAGTATACCTACTCACCTACTCTTTCTTATGTCATGGATAGATTTGTGCTCCCTCCCTTACTACAGTTCCTATAGATTTGTTCATGAATAGTTCATGAATAGATAGAATGAACCATTGTAGGCACTACGAGCATTCCAACTTAATTTCATTACATTATAGGAACTACAGGTACTGAAAACAATATATAGGGAGAGGACAGTTTGCTATTACATAGGTAAGATGACATGTTTTTCATGGTGCATTCCACCTAGCGGGGTATATATCCCTCTTACTATTATGACTAGTCTCAATCACTATTCATTTAGGGTACGCATTTATTGCTTCGAAATGGTTTTCTTCTCATTTCCAATTTCCAATAAGTTTGTGTACATTCGAAATTGACCATAAACTATAAATTAAAATAGGCAAAAAAAAATTAAAAAAAAGGTTTACCTTTGAATATGAAAATAATCAAAGAGATGAATTGCTAAAACAATTTTTTTTTTTACCATAATTGACCTCATTTACATTGTTAAAAAAGATGCCCCTCTTCAATTATTGCACTATTCTTTAATGAAATCAAAGTTGAATTTTATTATAAAAAGATTAGATAGCAATACAATATTAAGTTGTAGATTAATCTTAAAGTTTTAATTTTTTTTAGAATTATGCCTTTTAGGTTATACTAAAGTAAATGAGATATGATAATTTCAGTTCTTTTTTTACATTAAATAATTCCTAGGTTATGGTCAATAACTCACTAATTATTAAAACATTCTCTTAAATTATTCTTTGATATAAAAAAATTGTAGTATTTCTATGTTAGAATTATATATTACATTTAGTTCTATAGTTTATAAAAAATAGGTTAAGTTATTCACAATTTAATCATTAAGAAAAATATTTAATATTAATAAATTTAATTTAGATTTTTATTCTATTCTAAGTTTAGAATCATTGCAGCAATTTAGGGTTTTTGTTTTAATCACAACTTAGACTTCCTTATTACCTATCTTAACATTTTTAGGGTTTGGGTTTGGTCTTAGTTATATAGTCAACATTATCAATTTCCTAGCTTTCTCTTGAAATGTGTTGTTAAAGATATATTAATAAAACTTTATCCGTTACTCAACTCGACTCATTGTATTGATGATGAACCTTGATAAAGGTTTGTAATGTTGACATATCAAATGGAGTCTACAATTACCTTGGATACCACTCCTCAAACCTAGCGACCCACAATTTAAGAGAAGAGATTGTAAATATGTTTTTTTGTCAAAACGACATTTTTGAATCATGTAAGGTTCACCAAGAGATTGCAGTATATAATAGTCCTTGTTTTTTGTCTAACCTTTTCAAATAAATTATATAAGATGGAATTTTGAAAAGATAATTGTGGAAGCCCTCTCAAACTTCTTCTTATGTGAGATCCAGATACTAGTAAGATCCACATTGAAGTTTGAAGGATACTTTTTCAATGTGTTTGAATAATAATTATATGCACCGAGTTTTGAAAACAGAAATGCGAATCCCTATCAATCCCTATCATTTGACATCTAGATGTTAGTAGACTCAAGACTAAAGTTTGAAGGATAAATTTTCAAGTGTTCTAATACTTAGGTTTATGATGGTGAAGACGATGCTTAGGGATTAGTTGGAGTTTGAAATTGAAAGGCTAGTTACTCATGAACTCGGTCCATATGGACAAACATATCAATTAGTTTTATGATGGTATTTGCAACTTTTTTTGGTTGTTAATGTAAATGTGGATTGGAAAAAACTTATGTTTTTAGTTGGAAAGATAATAATCCAATGATTTTAATAGCATTTAGAAAAGTTCGTTTCAAAACATGTAAGGTAAAATGTCATGGAAAAGTTATTCTTCTATTTTTTTTACTTTTATGTTATTTCTTTAAACCATTGGTTATGGTAATGATCAAGTAGTCACAACAAGGATCACCAATTTTAAATATGTGAGGGATGTACAATGTTAGAAGTACACTAGTTTTAGGTGGATACCTTGGCACTTGACAAAAATCATCTTTTTAGTTTTTGTTATTAATGTTAGGAATCTCATGCCTAATATTGTTTGGCCTTGTAACATAGCACTTCTAGTAGTGGAGCTCTTCTCAAAACAATTCTAGACACAAATAAGCTTTAGTACCCCATGAGGCTACTTTCATCCCCAATTTCATATTATGCATTCAGATAAGGTCGGGAGTAGTTCTCAACTAATTTAATCACTTTCGCATGATAGGAAATAAACATTTCCCTTCACAAAATAAATAGTCCAAAGAACAATGCAATACAAAAAACCAATACTCCTAATGGCTATCACTATGTTCACATTAACAAAACAAGTGCACCAATTTCTCTTTCTAAATGGGATTTTTCCCAATCTCATATTCCATCAAGGCTACATGTTCTTCATTCTCAACCTTTATTTTAGTCTCTCCTCCTCTATACTAATTCTTGAGTAACCCCTCATAAAAAGGATTTGGACGTGATAAATCATCATGCACATGGTTTACCTCGCTAATTCCATGTAAATGTTGAATCACTTGGAATTTCTTCTTATTGTCATTTTTTTCTATACATGACTTTTAATAAATAATGAAATTTTATTATACATATACATTTTCAAATGAAAAGAATAGTTTATTTTTACATGTCAACAGTGAAGGGTTCAATTTCTCACAGCCCTTCAAAGTGAAATAGGACCCTGCCCTTCAAATTTGATCTCTGACACTGATCTCTTTAACTTGTTTACTTAGCACATTTAACTTATTAGCTTACACAGTTCCATCAAGTAAAATAAACCATGCACATTCAACCCACGGAATTACAAGTAAACAAAAGACAAGTATGGGTGGGACTCTCAACTAGCAAACCCCGTCAACTTTTATAAGATAAATGGTATTACATCAATGGAGTTGCCAAACTGGCGAGCCTCCTCGTGTACACCCAACCAATGACACATCGAATACAAGTTTACAAAAGAAGATGAGTTGACCCCATCAAGGGCGTCCAACTCTATGCCTGCTGACTGTCGCTTCCTTGCTTAGTTGTTGCTTCCGAAAAATGCATAGTGTTTCTGACTCGTTTGGAGTGCTGGCTTGCCAAGCCTATCACTCCCACATACCAACTACGTTGCTGAACCAATTGTTTTAGCGAATTGTGCTAGCGACTTGCATTTCTTGGAGAGCCTCACTAGAACGCTTTCACTGCATACAATTAATTAGTTTCTCTCTAAATCTATTTTTGCTTATAGGGATGGTTAGCTACGATTGCAGAATTATGAAATCTTGAAGGCTTAATCTCGCTTCGGTAAGCCCCAGTTCTTAAATTCTTTCACGGATACTTGGTGAAGGTGAATGCGAGAGGAATGCAAGGTCCTCAACGCATGTTACTCTAGGGTTTTTTTTCCAAAACCTATCCTGCATGCGCAGGTTGGTATAGAGTGAAATGTTGACTATGCACCTTTCTAATTATCTTTAAAGAACAGTTTTAAACCATCAATACGGTTGATTATCCATGCTCTAGTATCTTTGAGAGTTCGTCAAATTATTTTGGATTATCTTTTCAGCTTTGTCTTGGTTATGTTATGA
Organism: Pseudotsuga menziesii; assembly: GCA_001517045.1. Taxonomy (NCBI): domain Eukaryota; kingdom Viridiplantae; phylum Streptophyta; class Pinopsida; order Pinales; family Pinaceae; genus Pseudotsuga; species Pseudotsuga menziesii. The sequence goes on along the minus strand of LPNX011110505.1, from coordinate 226,093 downwards.
ATTGAGTGATTAGTGGATTATTTCCTTCATTATTATCGAGCTCTGTGCAGTTATTAAAACTTATGTAGAAGGTTTGTAGTTCAAAGTTTGCACATAATTTTGGTTACAGATAAGAGCAAAGTATTGAAGTTTTGGCAACTCTGTGTGAAGCTATTTTTCAAGTATAAAGCTTAGTATTGCTCGAGGGTTTATAATTGTTATGCGGTGTAGTCTTTTTCCTAAAATTGTTCTGCATAGGGTTTTATAACACTATTCCATAAGTTCTTCTTTATTAGGGTTCTTGACTTAAAATAGTAGCATAAACAAAAATTGGAATCATGATGCTTAAAGGATATATCTAATGGTTGAAGATGTAGGTTATTAGTTCCGTTGATTCATATGTTTTCCATTCTAATTGCGTTTACTCCATGATAATCAACGAATATGATTGTAATCAACTTGTTTTCTACTAAAGAAAATAATAGAAACGCAGTTGTTTTAACCTACGATTGAAATCATTAAGGACACATAAACGTAGAGTATAAATATACTATTAATCCTTTATTGTATTTGCTTGTTTACCTTAAACAAAATTTCTAAAAAAGTTTGAGGAATTATTCTACTAAGATTAAGTTAAAGTAGAGCATATTTGAATGTCCCGAAAATAGGAATTGAGCAGCTATGCTCCTCCCGTTCTTAGGAACCTTGATTTTTTTTTTCAACCTGCAAGGTTTCCACCCCCTTTCACATATCCCAGTTTGTGTTTTTCACTTCTTCAATTTATCAAGTCGCAACCAGTCATTAGTCAAAGTCAGTTACTTATAGAACCTAGCACACTTCTAGGTGTTCATTGGCATTTCTTATTTGAGAGCCTGGCACTCTACAAGTGTTCTCTAAAAGCTCTGCGCTATTTCCAATAACCTAATTTAGAGCCTACACCTTTCCAGTGTTCTCTGGTAGCTCTATTCCTTTCCTTTTATTTTCTTTTCTTACATGCATTTTCCCTTTTTGCCTAGGGCTTAATAGCTAGTAACTAATTACTCCTAAGACTAGCCACTTGTGTTCTTAAAGGTAGTTGAGTATTCAGTTACAAACACAAACTTAGGTCCTGTCAATTAAGTGCATAGCTACTCAATTTTCATTTCCAAACATTCACAATTTATTTATTAAATAATGTTTTTACAACATCTATTAGTTTATCACAACGTAAAACTTAAACAAAATTACTTCCTATGTTACGAGGGGTATTACAACCCTGCCCCCCTAAATTCTTGGCACCGTCCTCGATGACTCTTCAGTTTTGCTTAATCTTTGAAATAGAGACGGATAAATGTGTTTCATAACATCTTCTCTTTCCCATGTAGCTTCTTCTGGAGCATAGTACTCCCATTGAACATTAATTTGTACAATAATATTTTTCTAAAGCATCATCTCTCTCTTATCAAGGATGCACATTGGTTCCACGTGGAAGCCTTCATCTAGTTTTGCCTATACATTGTTCCAATCAATGATATGATATTTATCAACAATATATTTTTTTAGTAATGAAACATGAAAAGCATCGCGAATTTTTATGTGTGGTGGTAGATCCAGTTGATAAGCTACCGAACCCACTCTAACCAATACTTCAAAGGGTCCCACGTATTTGGGTGCAAGTTTTGCATATAATCATGTTCTTAAAGTACTTTTCCTTGGTTTTATCCTTAAGAAGACATGCCCCCCTACATTGTATTCTTTAGTTGTCATTTTCCTCTCGGCGTAACTTTTTTGTCTATCATGTGCATCATTTAAATTTTGTTTTATTTTCCTTACCATTGTTTCCATCGGCACTAACATGTTTGAACCTAAAACTATCATATCTTCCAGATTACCCCAACTCAGTGATATATTACATCGTCTAACATAAAATACCTCAAAATGACTCATTTTGAGAGAAGCTTGATAATTGTTATTGTAACTGAAATCCATTAAATGAATATAGTATTCCCACTTACGAGGTTGATTCATTACATACATCATCAACATATCTTCTAATATTTGATTTATCCATTTGATTTGACCATCTGTTTGAGGGTGGTATGTTGTACTGAAATCCAACTTTATATCCATACCTTTAAATAATGATGTCCAAACATTTGAGGTAAATATTACATCTCGATCAGTGATGATTGTCTTCGGTATCCCATGAAGTCTAAAAATTTCCTTCATAAATATATCAACGTTATTTATGGATTTATAAGTAGATTTTATGGGTATATGATGTGTTGTTGTTCTTAGTTTCTCTACTACAACCATAATGAAATCATGTTGTTTCCAGTTTTAGGTAGTTTGGTTAAAAAATCCATAGTTATAGTTTCCCATTTCCATTCTGGAATGGGTATAGGTTGCAATAGTTCGACTGGATGTTGATGAACAAATTTAACCTGTTGGCATGTAAAACATTGAGCCACATATTCAGCTGCTTATTTTTTCATAGTGGGCCAATAAAAGTCTTTCTTTAAAGCTGATATGAGTTTCTGATATCCTGGATGTACAACACAAGGATTATCATGTAGCTCCTTAAAGGTAATTTGTTTTAAATTTGAATGATTGGGTACATAAATGTGGTTTTTGTAACGCATAAATACTTATACATCTATCTGATATGCATAATCCTTAGTACTATCAGATCTGTTAATACATTTATCCATTAACTACTATACTCAAAATCTTCATCAACTATCTTCTTCAACAAATTTTTAAATTCCGACTCATACACACTAATTACTACTGTGTGCTATTCATGTTGTTGCCGACTAAGAACATATGCTACAATTTTTTATTTCCCTTTTATATGCTTTATTTAAAAATCATATTCGCTCAGGAATGCAAGCCATCTGCTTTGGCGTGCATTTAATGTATTTTGATCAAACAAATATTTTAGCCCAATCTTATCAGTTAGTAACAAGAATTTATTTCCTATCAAATAATGTCGATGAATTTTAAGAGCATGGATGATGGCTTCCAATTCCATGTCATGTACTAAATAATTTTTCTCATGTTATTTCAATTTTCTAGATTCATAACAACTCACATGACCATCCTGAGTCAGAACCCCTCTCGGACCCTCTTTACTTGCATCAATGCATACTACAAAACATTTATTAGGATCAACAAATATTAACATAGGTGTTGTTGTCAATGATTGTTTCAATTTATTGAAGCTATCTTGACATTATTGACTCCACACAAATTTAATACTTTTATTCTGAAGGGTAGTGATAGAGTGAGCTATTCTTGAAAAAAATTCTATATATCTACGATAATATCCTGTTAACCGCATGAATGACCTGATATCATTTACATCTTTTGGTATAGGTCATGTTATCATAGCCTTGATTTTAGTTGGTTCAACTGCTACACCTTTCTCTGAGATGGTGTGTCCCAAATACTGTATTTCCTTTTTATAAAAATAACATTTACTAATTTTTGCATATAGTTGATGTTCTCTCAAAGTTTACAAAACCACTCATACATGTTTCTCATGTTCTTCCTCATTCTTCGAATATATCACCAATGAATACTAATACAAATTTATCTAGAAATCTGCTTAGCACATTATTCATCATACTCATAAATGTTGTTCAAGTGTTAGTTAACCCAAAAGGCATAACAAAAAATTCATTATGTCCATATATTGTTCGAAATGCAGTTTTATGAATATCTTCTTCTTTAACCCGTACTTGATGATAACATGATCTAAGCTCATTTTTTTAGAAAATTTTGGCTCCTCTGACTTGATCAAACAAGTCATCTATTCTCAGTAATGGATATTAGTTTTTAATTTTCATTTTGTTTAGTTTCATGTAATATATACACATTCTAAATGTACCATCTTTATTTTTTACAAACAGAACCGGTGCTCCCCAAGGTGACACACTAGGTAAAATGTACCGTTTGTCAATTAATTCATGTAGTTTCATTCTTAGCTCGATCAATTCTGGAATATAAGATAAGGGTCTCATGAAACATGTGTAGATCCCTGCATTAAATCTATAGTGAAGTCCAAATCTCTCTTAGGAGGAAGTCCTTGTATCTCATCAGGAAACACATCCCGAATTTCCTTAAGAATGGGAAATTGATCCACTATTGTTTTAAACTTTTCCGCTTCATTCTCTTTTATTTTGATTACATGGATTTGGCACTGTTTCATAATACACTTTTTGAGTTACATAACTGAAATTTTTCGTCCAGATATAGGTCTGTAGATTCCTTTTATGGTATGATACTTTCCCATTTCATCCATACGTTCAAAACTTTTATGTAAATAATTGATGACATTTTATGAGACTCTAGCCAATCCATGCCAATCAAGATGTCATAGGATCCTAAAGGATGTATGTTTAAGTCCACAGTTGTCCCCATCTCATTAAAACTCAATTTCCAATCTTTTACCAACTATGTAACTTTCCTCTTTAGTCTTGTTGCTAACCATACCAACCATGCATTTTTTTGTTTTTCCTGTGACAAGTTTACATTTCTCAACTACTCTTGGCACAATGTAACTTAAAATAGCTCCCGAATCAATAAGAATGGAAACATATATGTTTATAATTTTACCTTCGACTTCCAACATGGTGGTTTGATGGTCCACTTGCCGATCTTCCAAAGCAACATTGATTCTAGGTATATTTTTAGCTATATCATTGACTGTAGAGGATTCTTGTAGCATATTTATGGGGGGTATTTTTTTGTTAGGATTGTGAGGGAATTTTATGTATAAATGAGGTCCATTACAACCCCAACATTTGATTTCCTTTGAGTTGTTGTTCCCTCCATTATTAAAAGTTCATTCACTTCTTGTTCCATTGTTTGCAGTTGGACCTAACCTATTATAGCTGTTATTTGTATAGATTCTTGTTCATTTTCTAAAACGGGAAGGTTTAAATCCTTTCTTGTGCTTGTCTTTTTTTCATTCCTTTTATCTGCCATGTTCTGTTCAATTCGAATCTTTGTTTAAATAGAAGATAACATATTTTATCCTTCCTAATTTTTCATCCATAGTTTTAAGCATGCCAAATTCAATTTTTTCTTTGTAAGCTGGAGGTAAACAACTGATAAACCGACATACTTTTTCCTTTTTATCCTTGAAGTATGGTACGTAACGCCGCAAATTCACAAATTTAGTTACGAATTCCTCCATTGTTAACTGTCCCAGTATCCAGTAATTAAATTCTTTGGCTTTTTCGTCATAATACCATTATGACATGTACTTATTTTAAAATAATTTCTTAAAATATTTCCAGCTTAACTCCTTACTGCATATGTTATTTACACTCTTTGCTTCCTACCACCACAAATCAACTTTTCCACTTAGATAGAAAATATCCAATCATGCCCTCAAGTTGTCATCATAATTGTATACTTGAAAATATCATCTTATGAACTAAGCAACCAAGCTACAACAACATCCTCAGATTCCCTGTCGAACAATGGGGGTATCAATTTCTTAAATTCTCCTTGTAATTCCATAGTTATTCCTTTTTCTTTCTTATATTTTATTCCATCATCATTCTTTAATTCTCTAGTGTTTATTTGAATATTGTCTGTGGTTTCCTCACTGCTGTAACTTTTCGTATTTTCTTTTCTCTTCTTTCTAGTACGACAAGAGTTTTGACAATTATTTTTATGTGGTGCTTGATCTGTTAAATTCTTCAATATTAACTCATTTATCTCTTCTTGATCTGATTCATCAACTTGGCATTGTCCGCTTTAAGACTGTCTAAATCAGCCCTGAAACTTCGCGTTGTTTCCAACATTTCTGACTGTATTTTTATGTTACATTTTCCCTCAAGTTCTGCATATAAGCTTGCCTTTTCCAATACCGACATTCCATTAGGTATCGGTTCTCCTTCCATAAACTATTATGGTTCATCCATAGATAAGTCTGTGTGCAACAAGTATTGGGTTTGTTATTTTGGAAATTATGTTTTGGCTATACCTAAAAGAGTATATTTATGTACAAATAATTAAATATATGTGTGATGACCCATTAGGTCCAATATTTTTAACCATGCTATGATACCATTTTTAACATACCTATTTAAAAAAATTAATACAAAAATAAATCACCTAGGCTTCATTATAGTAAAGGGTCATCTTAACCTTTATGATAGTGAAATAAAGTTGGTTAAATGGCTTACTCATCTCTCAAGCTAACACCAAGAAGCATGTGACCACAAGTATACTTTAGCGGAGATGGGATGACTAGTCAAAATATTGCAAAGTGTTTTGTGGATCGGATCATTCGTGTCCTTTCGTTGACATTTAAGAAATTTGATATGTGGCATGGTTTGCCTCGCCTACACTGTGCTTTATAGTTGTTTTACATTGTCCTTGGTCACTTGCCTCATAAAGGGAGAAGAGAGGGTATTTTTTCCCTTGAAAGCTTAGTTTTCTCTGATTTCTATGGGTTGGGTCTTATAGTTCCTTCGTGGCATAGCCGTGATACAGTTAGGGTTTTCTTTTGGTCTTTACTCTATTACAAAGCTTGGTGACATTATCAAACTGGGAAATTTTACTATTCACAGCTTCCGCGTCTGAATCCTACTACAGTTCTTCATTTATTTGACAAGGTGTGGGGTCTATACAAAAATATAGTCGTCACCAAAATTTGGGACTTTCCATTTGTATCAGTGGTTTGAGCAGTTGTCATGGTTGTTTGCAAATTACTCCTTCCTCCATATACAGGATTTAATGAAGTCTATCGAATTAACCTGGAAGGTATGTCTATATATATATATATATATATATATCCTTATTTTATTTTACTCCATACAATTAATTAGTTTCTCACTAAATCTATTTTTCTTATATGGATGGTTAGTTGCGATTGTAGAATTATGAAATCTTCAAAGCTTAATCTCGCTTCGATAAGCCTTCGTTATTAACTTCTTTTACGGTTACTTGGTGAAGGTGAAGGTGAAGGTGATAGGAATGCAATTTCCTCAACGCATGTTCCCCTAGGGTTTATTTTTCCAAAACCTATCTTACACGCATAGGTTGGTATAGAGTGAACTGTTGATTATACACCTTTCTATTTATCTTTAAAGAACAATTTTAAGCAATCAAAACAGTTGATTGTCCATGCTATGGTATCTTTGAGATTTCATCAAATTATTTTGGATTTTATTTTCATCTATGCTCTTGGTTATGGTATGAATAGAGTGATTAGTGGATTATTTCTTTCATTATTATCAATCTCTGTGCAGTTATTAAAACTTCTATAGAAGGTTTGCAGTTCGAATTTTGCACATAATTTTGGTTACAGATAAGAGTAGAGCATGGAGTTTTTGGAAACATTGTGTGAAGTTATATTTTCATGTATAAAGTTATTAGTATTACTCAAGGGTTTATAATTGTTATGTGGTGCAGTATTTTTCCTAAAATTGTTTTGTGTGGGGTTTTATAACAATATTACATACTTTCTTCTTTATTAGGGTTCTCAACTTAAAATAGTAGTATAAACAAAAACTAGAACTATGATGCTTAAAGGATATATCTAATGGCTGAAGATGTAGGTCATTAGTTCTGTTGACTATCAAACATTCAATATCTATTGTACTTTCATACGTTTTCCATTCTACATGTGTTTACTCCATGATAATCAATGAATATGATTGTAATCAACGTGTTTTCTACTGAAGAAAATAATCGAAACATAATTGTATTAACCTATTATTTAAATCACTAAGGAAACATAAACGCAGAGTATAAATCTACTATCTTTCATAATTGAAAATACAGTAAAACTCTTATTGAACAAACCATCAACATTCTGCATCCTTTACTATATTTTCTTGTTTAACTTGAACATAATTTCTAAATGAGTTCAAGTAATAATTCTACTAAGATTAAGTTAAAGTAAAGCATATTTTAATGTCCCAAAAACTTAAACAAAAACTTAAAACAAAACTACTTCCAATGTTAGGAGGGTTATTACACATTTTTTCTTTAAAAGACTTTGAGAAACTTCCAAACAATTTAAATTAAATTTGAGATGCGTTGCTTATCCCATATTTGACATGTATATCTAACATATATATTGATTTGAGATCTATGTCTATGTTTATGTATATTTTGTCTTTTCAAGTCAAGTTGATGTTGATGTTACTTATGAAATGTGTTGTATGTGAATAAATAACAAAATTAATGATTTATATATTTCGAAATCGAATTTGAGGGCGACAAATACTCTACATGATGTAGAGAATTAAATGCGACGACGGTCGCACTGCCCTCCGTTGGATCTTACTTTGGAAAGGATCCAACGGCAGACAGTGCGACCGCCGTCGCATTTAATGCTCTACAGCATGTAGAGTATTTTTCGCCAAATTTGAGATGCATAATATGTCCATGCTAATTATTTTAATCTTTGATAAAAATATTTAAATGAAATGTATCACAACTTCAAAACTCTTCATATAATTCTTTAAAACCCTTATAATCATAATTCTTAGTTTATGTAACCGTTAACCATCATCGCCCTTAATTAATAAAAATCTAATAGCTATAACTATTAACATTTCACAATGCCTAACCATTAAAGCCATATAATTGCTATAATTCCTTTAAATCCCTTAACTATATATATTTATTATAACACAATAAAATTCAACTATTCGGTAAGTGCAAGCTCATGAGAGTCACTTTTGGCAAGTTAGATGCAATAGAAAAATATAAAAATCAAGCATCCCTCAACTTAATTGGATTTGTTGAGATACTTACACAAAATATCTTTCTTTTAGTAAAAAAGATGAAATGTAGGAAATTGAATCACATTTCAGAATATATAAGTTTTATGTATTGAAAATTTTCATAGCAATGTCAAGTTTCATTTTTTTCTAACAAACAACTTTTTATTTGTCAGGCAAAGGATAAGGTATATGTTTTTGAGGGTGTAGCCTTTGAGGGCCTAAATGATGGTTTCGGGTTACAAAAAATTGCAGACATGTAGAGAACATATAGCACTAGTACAACACTATTTTTTGAAAATAAAATTAGTAGTTTTTTTATAATTATCTAAGTGATCATTCCTCGAAAATGGTACGTATTTTGTGGGTGCATCCTTTGAAGGTCTTAATGAGATAATCACGAGATTTTTTTTTTAATAGAATGTAAAGGTCAATGTCTTCTTATGCACCATAGAATTTGTTTTTAAAATTATTAAGAATTTAAAAGGTTATGGAAAAAACATTAACAACATGTTTTTTGAGTTAAGGAGTTGGGACACAATAGAATTTGAAAAAAATAGGAAAATGTAATATTTTTAAATAAAAATTACAAATTTAAAATCTGCAAAAAAAATGTTATTTATGTTTAAGATTTCATAAAAAATGATTGTGTGTAGAATATTGTAATGAGTGCGTAAACAATGGCTCTGTCAGAAACATCAAGAAATGCCCAATTAGTTATGGTTTATCATATACCATAGCATAGGTTTGGTATTACCAAAGCAAACTCCAAACCATACACATAGGACTATTGGTGACATGAAATCAAGTGAATTGGCATGGTTTAGGAACTACAAAACGAGAGCGCACTATGTTTAAATTCAAATTGCATTTCCCACCCTAATAAAGTTGGAAAGTGTGTGCACGTTATAGAACTACAAAACGTGTGTACATTATAGAACTACAAAACGTGCACGCTATAAAACTACAAAACACGTGTGTTATGTAGTTCTATAACGCATGCACATTATGTAGTGCAAAAACTCTTTAATTATATGAAAGACATCAAATGTATGGTTAATAGTTGAGATGGAGTGTGGAAGGGTCAAGGGCCTATGAGGATGTTGGAAGTTCAAGTGGGGATCGTTAATAGTTGAGAGGGGGAGGGGAAGGGTCAAGGGCCTAGGAGGATTTTGGAAGTTCAAGCAAGGATGGTTAATAGTTGAGAGGGGGTGGGGAAGGATCAAGGGCCTAAGAGGATATCGTAAGTTCAAGTGGGGATTTTTAATAGTTGAGAGGGGGTGGAGAAGGGTCAAGGGCCTAGGAGGATGTTGTAAGTTCGAGTGAGTATGGTTAATAATTGAGAGGGGGTGGGGAAGGGTCAAGTTCCTAGGAGGATGTTGTAAGTTCAAGTGGATAAAGATGAATGCAATAGGAACATGATGGGTTACAAGGGTGAATGGGAGTGACAATTGAGAGCACTATTAGGAGGAGAATAGGTGTTGATGGCATATAGGGTTAGAAGCAACACATGAGACTTGAGTGATGAAGACGGATAAGGTGGAAGGGAAGAAGTGGATGATGGTTTTAAGAGAGAGAGGGTTCATGAATGGAAAAGTGGATACGAAGGATTAGAGGAGGAATAGGGTGTGTTGGAGTGATGCCAACCCGAACCAAAGTATTGTATTCAAATCACCAAATTGAACCAGTAAAACAATTCGAATTAGCTTCTTATTCGGATTTATGCGTGAACAAAATGAAAGAACATATACAGAATCATAATAACAGACATTTTGCAAAGATAACAAAGATACAGTAAACACATATTCTATTAAATGGCGAAAATAGAACAGACTGTAATACAATTGCTAGAATGGTGGTAGCTATCTCTGAGAAGAGATGCAGCTGCTACGCTCATTCATTCCAAGCTGAATGCAAAATGAGTCCAAAGGGGCCTATTTATAATAAGAATGAGGTGAGAACCCCAAAAGTCCAAAACGTAACCCTAAAAGATGAACCGTCATAAATTTTGTGGCCCCAAGGTGGTAAGTTGAATAGTCAACTTCCTGAGGTCATAACTTTTGCATACAATCTTCTATTTGGGTGTTCGATAACTCGTTGGAAAGGTATGTCTAATATTTACAACTTTTGGTTAATAAAATGCATGTCAATGGAAACCATTTGGCCCCAAATTTCCAAAAAACATCGTTTAGGGCCTCAAAACAGCCCCAGAAGTTTGGGACCCGAAAAACTGTAGAAAAATAACTAGGAAATTGCCACAATGGACAATTGTTTTGAGCCAGTGGAATAGGTGGGTGGCCACTGATATCCATCTGGATCAATCCTCCCTCCTTAGGAAGAAATGGTCTCCATTGCGTTGAATCCCGTATCATATCTCAAACTGTGTGTTGAGTTGATCTCCTAGTGCGACATTTGCTGAAGTGAAGAGGCTGCTTTTCTTTGGCATCCCGAGAAGGTTGTAATTGTTATACAGATGATTTGTTTCTAGATGAACACCTTGAATGCATGGCCTTGCATCATAGAGGTACTTGGATAGATGAGGAAACAATGGCTCTGTCTTCTTCTTGTGTCTAATGAGCAGAGACACCCTGTGCAGAGAGTGTGGAGGTCTCTGTGATCTTATGTTCTCTTTCAGATGCAATTGTGAAGAGGAATAATTTTATGATGTGGGAGCTTATCTTCCTACCTTGTCAGACTTTGTTAGGTGCAATGGTCTCTGGTATTCGATAGAGTTTTCCTCCCAAAGTAACAATGACACTGCGAGGCTGTGACTCATATACAGCATGATGCTTCCACATATATGGTTGTCCTAAAAGAACTTCACAGACTTCAATTAGGGCCACATCACATAGTACCTCATCTTTGAAAGGCTTGATTCCATATGGTAGGAGGCATTGTTGAGTAATGCGGATACCTCGTCCTTGGCTTAGCCAACCGATGCTGTAAGGTTGCGGGTGTGGTGTTGTTGAAAGCTCCAATCTCTTGATGACTTCTGCTGAGATTAGGTTCTTTTGGCTGCCATTGTCAACAACAAAATGTATAGGCATCCCCTTCACCCACATCTGCGAGTGTAATAGGCGCTCCTCTACCTCTGACTCTTTAGGATCCTCTAGTTGAATTTGTGCGGTAGCAACAGTGGAAGTGGGGTCTGCATTAATGATCTGACTCCCATTGTATGCAGCTATGGCATTGGGTTCGAAATCAGAATCAGGATCTGATTCTGAAGATTTGATCTCAACCACTAATGATTGCTTTGAGCGACATTCATCAATGTTGTGCCAAGGGATTTTATGAAATTTGCACCACTTACCGGTGTCCTTCTTTGTCTTTCCATCTCCCTTCTTTACTTGTGGTGGGGACTGGTTGTCCTTTCCTTGTCCTATTTTTTGTAGGCCAGGGTTTCCTTTGCCTTGCTTATATGGTGGGTGTGCAGGTCCAGATTCTCGCTTGCTCTTTTGTCGAAATTTCTCCTCAATTTTGACAGCATACCGATAGGTGGATCCAAGTGAAGAGATGTCGAGGAATTCCATCTCAGTTCGGATGTACCAATGTAGACCACTGCAATATTTTAGTATCAGGTGTCACTCGGAGTCCTTGATACTCAACTTTTTCTGTAGGGTATGAAAGTTGTTGGTGTACTCCAACACCGTCTGGTCCCTTTCTTGATGCAGAATGGTCCATTTTGTGCACTGGTCATCATAGTTTCCCACAAGGTAATACTGTTCCCTAACGACATCTATGAAAGAGGCCCAAGTGGGATTTGTTTCAAACATTCCAGACTCGTCTGATGAACTTTTCTCACAATAAGTACCCCACCATATTTGGACATGGGGGATTGCCTTAAGGAGCGCAAAGGTGATCTTTTCTCTGTCGAAAAAATTGTGGACAGAGAAATACCCTTCTAGAACATTCAACCAATTATCTAGGGTATCTGCATCAATTTTTCCTTCAAATAAAGGAATATCAAAGTTAACTTTTACCTTGAAGGGATTTGCATCCCCGAACCGGCTACTTGTTGAAGATGCACTTACCGCTGCCGACATTCATAGAAGGATTTGGGTGAAACTATCCATCATCGCATTCCTCTGTCGCTCGAGGGATTCCTCAAGCAATGACTTGATAGGATCTCCTGCTCCATTGTCTCTCTTTTCTTCCACAATGGGACGGCGAGAATGATCAATTGAAACTAGTTCGAGACCAAACTCTCTATACTCGGACCTCTTTGGGGACATGCACCGAGAAACAATCAAAGAGTAGATTGCTCTGATACCACTGATCCGGATTTATGCGTGAACAAAATGAAAGAACATATACAGAATCATAATAATAGACATTTTGCAAATATAACAAAGATATAGTAAACACATATTCTATTAAATGGCAGAAATAGAACAGACTGTAATACAATTGCTAGAATGGTGATAGCTATCTCTGAGAATAGATGTGACTACTATGCTCATTCATGCCAAGCTAAAAACAAAATGAGGCCAAAGGAAGGGGCCTATTTATAATAAGAATGAGGTGAGAACCCCAAAAGTCCAAAATGTAACCCTAGAAGATGAACTGTAATAAAGTTTGCGGCCCCAAGGTGGTAAGTTGAACAGTCAACTTCCTGGGGTCATAAATTTTGCATACAATCTTCGATTTGGGTGTTCGATAGCTCATTGGAAAGGTCTATCTAAGATTTAAAACTTTTGGTCATCCAAATTCATTCCAATGGAAACCATATAGCCCCAAATTTCCAAAAAACATTGTTTAGGGCCTCAAAACAACCCCGAAAGTTTGGGACCCGAAAAACTGTAGAAAAATAACTAGGAAACTACCACAATGGATCATTTTTTTGAGCCAGTGGAATAGGTGGGTGGCCATCGATATCCATCTGGATTAGCTTCCCCAGGAATAGTTAGGTTCTAAATTTAGCATAACCTCTAAACTTAGATGTTTGGTTAAGTCCTTCCGTAATACCTTTATGCAACTCCTTTTCTGTAACTTGCGGGATGTGGGCATACATTTTTCCAATTAAAATGGACCTCCAACAATTACGTGCCCACAACAATATTTTTGCATGCGGGATGCACCTTTTCATTTTTTGAATTATGACTCCCGCAAGTATTCTTCCACAACTTCTATCTGAAACGTTGATCTTTTGCGGGCCGTATCTTGACCTTTGATCTGTTTCCTTTATGGATCTAATCTTTGACTGTTAGATCTTTGCGGATACAATCTCCATCGTCGATTTGACTTCCTTTGCAAAATGTTCTTCCTTCCACTATTCTTCTGCGGAACTTCTCCCAGTTGCCAGATATTCTTACGCTTGGTCTCGTATGTCCAAACCTACATAGGTTTAGATCTCAATTCTCATCGATCCTTGCAGTGATCGATATCTATAGACCCTGAATCTACAACAACTCTACACACACATTAATCATTCATGAAATTCGAAGCGGATTATTCATTTAACTCTCCCCTTCAATTGATCAGAAGCTCGATCAATCGACCTCTGCTTCCTCCCTCTCAGAGGCCATCTTTCACATACGTGGTTATCCACTATTAACAGGGAATAAATCAAACATTCATTTCACGAAATCATATATTCAAATAGAGATAAATTTACACATAGACATTTTGCCGAAGTAGGATTTTTCATTCATACGTAGAAACTATACGTACAAACTAATCTCAGAACCTGTGTTCTAATACCCTTAGGCCTGATACAACTTTAATTGGCCCTTACTCTGTCTCCTACAGGACTTACTGACCTCTCTAAGTATGATTTTGTCCTCTATCTATGTCCCATGCCTATCTTTTCTTCATAGTCTTACATATATATATATATATATACAAATAGAATTATGGAACCAATTCTAGTTCAAATCCAATAAACACTCAACCATGTCCTACAATTCGTCAACCATTATCTATTTTAAGTAACTTTCAATCCTATCTCAATGACTCAATTCATTTGACATGGATTACTTACATGAATCATCAAATGACACATCACTCACCTAGTGACTCATTTAAATGACTCACCATCATCTAGAATCACATATTTTACATAAGTTTAATTATAATGTGATGGTTTGAAGACAATCAGTTCGGAATTTAAGACCCCTTCTAGGCCTAATCAGACTTTGAACTTGAATTTGGATGGAGAGAAGGATGCTCCTGCATCAGACTCCCCAAGAAGAAATAAATATAACCTCTAGGTCATAGACTTCCATATTCGATATACATTCATTCCAAACCTTGTTCTGTAACTGATCATCCATCTCATCATATTGTTCTGTCTTTGTTATCTTCAGTTCTCCTAGTATCCAAATTTTATGTTGCAATGCTCCACTAGCTTTGCTTGTATCATCTGTCTTCTCCTACTGCTTTTATTCTTTTCTCTGCTAATGAAAAACTTCATTCTTTCCTCATGCCTTCTTTGAGACATCTTCACCATCAGTAACCTTAATTCTTCAATATCCATGTCCAATCTATCCTTTGGCTGCATCTTCTTTTCTTGACACTGTTGTGGTTCCTTCGACTCTATGTTACTATCCACTAAATTATAAGATAATTCAGTGTTTTGGCCTTCTATCTTCTCCATTTCAATGCTGCAATAAAACATTAAACAGACATATATGTCAATCCTTGGATTGGTTAACTAGTCTTCTAACATTTCCAACTCTTCATCATAATTTCTGAAGTTAGAAAACTTTCCTTTGTCTTCATTGACCAACTCTACAATAGTAATTTCCTTTAGGTACTGATCACCCCTTTGAGACAATATAGTCTCTTCCTGTGTCATGGAAAATTTCTTCCCCAGTATGTTAGCAACACCACTATCCCAATATGCAAATTTTCTCTTTGGTTTATGTTAGGATATTTAGACACTTAGGAGTTAGTTAAGATCAACTTGTGTAATATATCTGTCAGGTAAAAGTGTGTTTCTTTAGTATGCATTAGTATGCATTTGTAAATATTCTAATCCTACGGTCACGATATGTTCTAGAGATAGAGTGATCCTATGGTTCAACTTCTCTTAGATCATACCTACCATTGATCTATGGCTTAACACCCGATTGGTCTATGATCCCTATTTAAAGAACATAGAGGTTCCTTGGCTAGTTGATTGATTATGAGAAGCTCATGTAACTTTCTTTCTTTTGCATAATAAATTGATCCAAGTAGCTATTTGGCTGGGGCCGTGGACTATTTCCCTCTCAAGGGTTTTAACCATGTGACAAACATCGATGTGTTGATCTGTGATCTATTTGTGTGAAGTGATTGCTCAAGGTGATCAGTATTTTGGGAGTACCCTGTGTACCCAAACATGGTATCAGAGCATTTATGAAGAGCCACTTTCTGTTTTAATCAATATCTAGAACCAGTGTTGCCAAAACTTTAAAAAGGTTTTTGGTTATGGAGTTTATGTGCATTTTCAAGCTGTGGGAGCTATTCCATTCCATCCGAAGCACCGTTTCCATTGGGAAATAGTTTTCATTTCATCGAAAACTATTTTTGTTTCCAGAAACACCCATTTCGGAAAATATAAAGGTATAATGTTACAGTGAAGGATTTGTTTTTTTTAAATCTCTCATATTTTATCAGTTTTATTATTAGATCTTTACTGTTTTAGTCTCGGACTATTTCCTTCCCTGGTTGTGTATGCTCTTTGTTGTGCACCATGCGTGATCGCGGTGAATCAGAAACAGAAAGGAAATTTTTTTTTTTCTTGTCTTCTCGACTATGTATGCTCTTTGTCATGCACCTTGTGCCATCATGACAAATCATAAACAGCGAGAAAACTTGAAAACGTAGACTTCCCGGGTAAGCTAACCAAGGTCTAACCCCATTGTGTGGAAAAAAAAAATTTGTTTTTGTTTTTCATTTTTTTTGTGATTTGCAGAAAAAAAAGGCAAGCACGGAGAACGAGAGAGAAGAGTAAAAAAAAATCCCCCTTCCTCTTTCCATTCTTTTAAGTACCTTTTAAACTTAGCTCACTTGGTCCAAAGTTGCTTTATTCCTTAATAGGTCTTGAGTTCAAGTCTTATTGAACTACTTTTTAGTGCATGCAATTTCTATTTTCAAGTTACTTTATTGTAAAAATGCATCTCACTTAAATAAAATAAAATAAAAAGTGAATCACTTAAGTCTTTTAATTTATTGCCGCATTATTTAAAGGAACATTATTGTAAAAGTGAACATCACTTATTCTACAAAAGTGATTCACTTAAAATAAACTTTATTGTAAAGTGATTGTCAAAGGTTGATCTTGGGAAGAGGGGGGTTCTTTTTTTTAGTTGGTCAAGTTAATATCTGCCACGTGTTGGAGGAGCTAGTCGACTAGACGACTAAGTCGATCAGCTGACTAATTAGAGACTAGGTCGGCCACCTAAGGTCATGTTGGTTGACCAAACCGACAGGTAGTTATTTGTAATTGTTTGTAAATGATATATATTATGTTGTTGAGCCAGTGGAGAACTCGGTTCAGTTCTATATATTATATGAACTCTTCTGTTATAATATAATCTATTATTCTTACACCTATGGTCTTATCTCTTGTCTCTAATATGTCTGTATGCTTTTAAATGTGTATTATTGGTAACCCTTTGTGATCCGTGAGATTACAACATTGGTTTTGTTGACAGTAGTACATATCTGAGATCAATACAAGTAGATGATATCATAGCAGGAAATTAAGGACTGGTGGGAGTGCAAGATAGTAAATTATTTGCAAAATTACGCATGAAGAAACATATTAACGATTGCTCAGGAAAATAAATATTATTTACTGAAACCCATGAGAAGTTCGTAGAATCGGTACCCCAGCTCTTGAAAAAACTTCTGGATGAAAAATATGGAAGCGAATAAAGAACAATAGCTACTAGAGAAATTGATTTGAGGGGGAAGGACAAACCTGTCGGAGTGGTTTGAAAATATCACCGACGATTTCTGTGATGAGAAAGCTATAGAAGAAAGAACTTCGGTAGAAACCATTAAGAAGAAATTCTATACATACCTTACCGAGCATTTCCCGTGCTCCTTACCGACCTTGTTGTTCAAGTTCCTAATAGAAAAGGAGTGGATCATATTGTCGAACATCGTCCATCACTACGCGAACTGCCACAAAATACCAACTAGGTGGAGAAACAAAAGAAGTGGGAAAAATTCATTTCCGGAAGGGAGTGGGAATATTTCCTACGCAAGTAGACAAAACTATCCGAGCTTTATAAAGCATTGGGTAGGCAATGGGGGTGTAGCTGGTCATATTTCAGGGTAAAGTAAAAGGGATTATAGTCGACTAAACAGAGGTACCATCACCAGCAATGAAAAGTCGACCTAAAAAGGAAATCGAATGGACAGTGATACACAAATATACGATGGATTTACAAAAGATAAAGAGAGAGAAGAGGCTGAAAAGGAGGGAAGAAAGAAGAGAAAGGGCTATAGCACTGCAAAGAGGAATGAGTACTAGGGTGACAAAACAAGAAAGAAATCCACCAGATTCGAGTCATGACCGACAGGAAGAAGGCATTGATGAAGAAGTGTCACCCATGGAAGAACATCTATGGATAAAGCAACGAGAAGCTCTCCAAATAGAAGTCCCTCAAGAGATAAGACCTTTGTCTCCAACAAATCTGAGTACAAGAATACAATCCATTGTTGAAGAGGACCTCAGACTAAGAGCTAGTGAGTTTAGTATATGGAGCTGACTAGACAATGAAGTAAATGATGATAACCATCTAGTGATCCATCGACTAGAGGAAGGAGACTGGGTCATGCTTCACGCATACCCTTCCAACTAAAGTATCCATTTACTTTACCCGACACATGAAGGAGCACTCCCCTACCAAATACGGCTTTGGAGAATACAGAAAAATCTAGCTTGCAGACAAATAATTGTAGTTGGACATCGACAGGAGAAGTCGACCTCGACCGACTGTTTGTCAGACAAAAAACGACAAACAAAACAATCGACGGAAACTAGAGTTCTGTCAACAACAGCTCTGCACAAAAAGATAAACAAAACATCCCACTACCCCCACCACCACCACCTCTTGAATAAGGCAACGACAGCGAATCCAAAATGGGTCATGGAGCAACACATATCCCTCTATATGAGGGCGACGAAGATCCCAGATGACATTGGTTCATCTGTGAGTCGACATGGGAGGCCAGCCAGGTTACAGCAGAAGATAGACAGATGGCGCAGTTCACTGGTGCTTTGAGGAAAAGAGCTCTAACTTGGTATATGACCTTTACTGAGAGAACCCCCAATGCATCCAAGGCGGAAATTAAAGCTCAATTTTTATCGTTTTTTAAAACTCCAGATGCTAAACATCTGGTAGCTAAAAAGTTAAAAACAACCTTGCAAAAGCCAGCAGAATCCGTTCGATAGTACGACAAACGCTGGAAATACCTTCTCAGCCAACTCGATTATGTAATTGATGAACAATTGTTAATTCAGCGGTTTCTTGCAGGTCTTTCATAGAAAATTCGGCAGCATATAAGCCTAGAGACATTCAAGACATATGAAGATGTGCTTACTAAAGCCTTACAAGTAGAGGTGGATGAAGACTTCCTGGCATATCCCACAGATACTAGACTATAAGAACAGCTCGAGATCATGCAGAAATCTTTAAAAGAGATAAACCTTAAGAGTCAGGACATCTGGTGCACAAAATGCTCAACGGCCAGACATTCAAAAGATAACTGTCGCAGGACATCAGCCGATAGGACATTTCTACTTGTGCAAACAAAATGTTTTGCGACATCTTCCAAGAGCATGGAGAGCACACCACAAAATATTTCCCATTCAACATGAAGAATGTTAAAGCATCGTGGTGCACAATCTGTGAAACTAAAAATCATACCACCGCTGACTGCCACCTGAACCTAAAAAATCAACAAAATTACCAGGCATTCTATCAGATGAACGTAGATGCGCAGAACAATGAGAACAATCAAAGAAGCAATGCTAAAAGTGAAAAAAATAATCAAAGGTACGATGGTCATCGATATGAGCATTGGTTCGACAACCAACGTGCAGGATATGGAGGTTAAGGTCGATTCTCTGGGAATCGTGACAACCGACCACGTCGGCCCATCCAATGTTTCACGTGCTACAAAGAAGGTCATCGATACGTAGACTATCCATACAAGGACATAAATGACTTAAAATTCCATACTAGCTATGGAGTAGGGGATCACTCATAAGAGGATTGGACTATTATGCTTGAAAAAATAAATAAAAACAAAAATGTTAATGTCTTGTCATGCGTACAAAAACATGATATTATCAATACAAATAATTGCATATAGTAACCCGAAAAGGGACAAAAATTGGGAATGATAATCCACAAATAAGTAAAATAAAAAAAAAAGAATGATTATCCTGACCCAGTTAAACAAAAACAACTGTATAAATACGCAACGAATGTATTTACAAAATTTGCTCGACAGGAAGAAGCTAACGATAATCGACAAAGCACAATAAAAGAATTAATACACTTAGTACAAAAGGATAAAACAGTATCTCAATTCATCGACTTATTGTATAAAATAAAACACAACAATAACACCGAAAAACAAACAAAAAATATCTGCAGCCTAAACCAAAAAGACAAAAGTGATGCTAACCCACTTGTAAACCTAGAAATTTAAGGGTACCATGTCCGACAAGTTGTGCTCAACTTCGAATCACAAATAAACATTATGACTCATGACACTTGGGAACAGTTGGGCAGACCTCGACTATATGAGTCAGGCATATACCTAAAACTAGCCGACCAAGGCATTATTGAACCTATCAGAGTCTGGAAAAATTTCGACACAACGATAAAAGGAATATCAACTAAAGTCGACTTTGAAATTATTGACCCTAAGGAAGGATCCGGCTCCTTCCTAGCATTAGTAGGTCAAACTTGGGGAAGAAAAATGAAAGCCTCGATATCCTTAGACAAGGAAAGGATAAAACTAAAAGGGAATGGAAAAAAAGTCATAGTACCTATCCATCCATCCCAAGGAGAACCTTGGATAGAACCTATTGATGAAGAAGTCAACATCCGACAACTATATCAGATACAAAACAACGAGGACTACACAGAACCTAATATCTATGGTGAACTGCACTTAGGGAATCAAAATTCAGTAGGGTACAAATCAGATGCAGAATTATAAGATTGGGAAGTCAAGAACTATGAAACACAGGCAAGAGGATGTTGTACCATTCAAAAAGTACAGAAGAAACCAATCCAACAGTGCTTCGTGGTGTCCATCATCCCAAAAATATTTGAAAAGAAAACTAGGGAATATCCTACCCTGAAACCAACAAATGTAAATATCACACAAATCCCAAGATATAAAGAAAGAGAATCACCAGCTATGCACATAGAACAAGTATCCAGGAACATTGGTGAACGTGGCCGACTCCAAAGCCTAATGGAAACTTTCACAAGACAAGCTGCTAGAT
This sequence comes from Pseudotsuga menziesii, assembly GCA_001517045.1. Classification (NCBI taxonomy): domain Eukaryota; kingdom Viridiplantae; phylum Streptophyta; class Pinopsida; order Pinales; family Pinaceae; genus Pseudotsuga; species Pseudotsuga menziesii. Next base: position 204,919 of record LPNX011110505.1, on the reverse strand, counting down.
GGTGGGATACCCATCAATCAAGATTGCAGACATGGATGACAGCTTCAACTTATTTTATAGAAATATTTGGAGGAAATAAGTTAACCAACCAAGCCCAAATACCTATATTTATCCAAGGTCAGGATCTAGAAGACCACATAAGAACATGTGAAAAAGAATGGAAAAGACTTGGGTATAAGGATGAACGTACATGGCCACACCTGTTTCCATCAACGCTATCCGAACTACCAAACAAATGGTACAAAATGGAAGAAGCTCAGGGTGAAAATTTTCTATGGCATGAACTTAGAGAGAATTTCATCAAAGACTTCAGTTTTATACCTCAAGACGGAAAATTAGTCAAAACTGCAAAACAAATTAAGGCATTTGTAGGCCCGACCGAGAACAGAAACTTAAAAAAAAATTAGGACCGACTAACAATAAACTGCAATAATATACAAACCAAGACAATACCACAGTCAACAAGACTACAGATGGAAAATGAAAATTTGGAAGGAAAAAGATTTAGATGGAAATCAAACCATGCCGAAACGACAAAACCAATTCACACAGTACTCAAAGTTGAGACAACCGACAAAGAAGACACCGACCGAATGACTGCAACAAACTTTCCTGCTACATTTTCACAGTTTAAAGAAGGGAGTCGACTAATCAACGAAACAAAATCATATGAATGGTTAGATGTTAAAGTGAAAATGAAAGAAGTCGACATATCAAATGATGATCGACCAAATATAGCAAAAATCAGAGACTACTGGACTGAAGCACAAACAATAGAAATAGTAAACCTACTAAAAGAATTCTAGGATGTATTTACTAGAGACTACAAGGATCTCAAAGGTCTAGTACATGAAATGGGTGAAATGAAGATCGACATTAAACCTGATGTCTGACCTGTAAAGAAAAGACCATATAAACTAGCTCATAAATACAAAGAGATAGTCAAGAAAGGGATTGATAATATGCTTGCAGCAGGAATTATCTACCCTATTGACCAATCAGAATTGGCAAGTCCAATGGTTGTCCAACCAAAGAAACACGATCCAACCAAGCTAAGGATATGTGTCGACTTCATAGACCTAAATAAAGTTACATTAACAAACCAATTTTCGACACCTTATGCAGATGAAATCTTAATTGAGGTCGCAGGACATGAATGCTACTCGTTTACAGATGGATTCTCAGGTTATAACCAAGTACCAATAGCCAAAGAAGACCAAAAAAGAAAACATTCATATGTGAATTTGACTCATTTTCTTACAGATTTTTGCCTTTTGGGTTAAAAAATTCACCTGCAGTATTTTCAAGGATTGTGGTCAAAACATTTCAGGAGTACATTTACAAAACAATGGCAGTATATTTTGACGACTGGACAATATACTCTATGCTGAAAGATCACTGCAAATGGCTAAGGCTCATGTTGGAACGATCCCGACAAATCCAGCTATCTCTGAACATCAAGAAGTGCATATTTCTGACCCCTATAGGGATACTATTAGGACAAATTGTCTATAACGAAGGCATCAAGGTCGACTTCGCAAAGATAAAAATTATCCTCGACTTAAAACCACCAGTGAACCCAAAACAAGTCAGGGTACTAATTGGTCATACATGATATTACAGAAAATTCATAAGACACTATTAAGATATGACATACCCATTGGAAGAATTGTTAAGAGAAGATCAGGAGTTTGACTGGACAGAGGAATGCGACATAGAATTCGAAACACTAAAAAGGAAGTTAGTCGAAGCACCCATTCTAAGATTCCCAAACTGGTTGACCAAATTCCATGTACACATCGACGCATTAGGCCTGGAAATAGGAGCAATCTTAACTCAACCAGAAGATGACAGAATGGACTACCCTATAGTTTACAGCAGTAAAAAATTAAATAAAGTAGAAAGAAACTATTCGACAACAAAAAGAGAAGCATTAGGAATGGTTTTCGCATTACAGAAGTATCGACATTACCTACTAGCAAACCTATTTATCTTTTATACCGACCACCGAGCACTAAAATACCTAGTCAATAAACCCTTACACCATGGGAGAATTTGTCGATGGATACTCCTATTCCAAGAATTTGAATTCGAAGTTGTTATCAAACCAGGAAAATTAAATGTCGAACCCGACCACTTATCACAAATCCACACAGGAGAGGAACCAACAGGAGTCGAAGACGACCTAACGGATGCACATTTATTTCGAATAGAAGTAGTCCCAACAGAATTAGAGGAAATATCTCAATTCTTAGAAGATGGACAAGCACCAAAAGGCATGAGTACGAAGAAGAAACAAATATTAGCCATGAAAGCTGCACCATACATGGATTCTTGTATAAAATGGGCCTAGACAACATCCTCAGAAGATGTGTACTAGAACATGAAAGAAATAATATTATGTATGAGGCACACTATGGATTGGCAGGAGGACATTTTTAAGCAGACACAACTGCCAAGAAAATCCAATAGTCAGGGTTATGGTGGCCGACACTTTACAAAGACTGCAAAAAATTTGTAAGCCAATGTGATAGGTGTCAACGACTAGGTTGACCTTTTCCTAGCACAGAAATGCCATTAACATCAGTAAACCCAAGTTTGACATTTGAAATTTGGGCCATCTGACTTCACAACCCATAAAAATATAAACAAAGAAATAGCTACTGTAGACAGCCAAAGATTTTTTGAGTACCTCCCTTGTTTCTTCGGGCCAAAGAACAGTTTTGTTCGTGGGGGAGATGTTGGAGGAGCTAGTCGACTAGCCGACTAGCCAACTAAGTCGATCGACTGACTAATTAGAGATTGGGTCAGCCACCTAAGGTCGTGTCGGTTGACCGAAGTGACAGGTAGTTATTTGTAACTGTTTGTAAATGATATATATTAGGCTGTTGAGCTAGTGCAGAACTCAGTTCAGTTCTGTATATTGTATGGACTCTTCTGTTATAATATAATCTGTTATTCTTACACTTGTGGTCTTATCTCTTGTCTCTGATATGTCTGTATGCTTTTAAATGTGTATTATTGGTAACCATTTATGATCCGTGAGATTACAACACCACGTCATTATTGGGGACATCTTCAACATTTTCTTTGATCAAGCATAGCTTCATCATCCAGAATCAGTTTTCAATGCCATTTTTTTTGAAACTGCATATTTTTTGGAGCTCTTTGCATCTATAAAATTAGTTTATGTTCTTTCAGCTATTAGTTTACAGTATGGCCACCCCTTGTGATATTATACATACAAGTTCTAACTATTTCTCATGGAAATATCATATGGAGGATCTTCTATGAAGTAGGGGACTTTTCAGGATAACCTCAGGGAAAGAAACAAAACCCACTGATGATGATAAGAAAATTAATTGGTAAAATAGATGTGTTGAATCTCGTGGATTGATTGGGATGTCAATCTCTACTGATTTGCGATTCCACATATCTAGAATTGATGAACCTGATCAAGCTTTGGAAAAGTTGGAATCTGTGTTTGGTAAACACAATGAAATTCGGGGTCATCAACTTGAGAATGAGTTGATTTCCTTGAATCCAATTGATTTTTCATGCATTCAAGACTATTTATCTAAGTATAAAACTCTTAGACTCTTATGTGCAGAATGCAATATTAAGAAAGAAGACAAACAATGTATTTATCATATTCTTTCCAAACTTGGACCTACATATTTTGTTTTTGTATCTACATTCTACTCCATGAAATAATCCTTGACTACAGCTAGCTATCAAGAGCCTAGTATTGAATCCTTTTGTGATTCCTTAATTAGAGAGAAAGATAAGCTCATTCATCTTGGAATAATTAACAATGCAGATACATCTAGGAAAGCCTTATTGTCCCAACAGAAAGAAAATTCAGAAAGAAAATTCCAAGCCTCCCAAGAAACAAAATTTTTGCAATAATAAGCCAAACAACAAGGGTCCCAAACCCTCTCAGTCAACTCCTTCTTTAAAAAATGACAAAGGATCCAAGCCAAAAGGAAAGAAGACTGAGTGTCGTTGCAATTTTTGTGGGAAAGATAATCATGATGAATCTAAGTGTTTCAAGAAAATGGCAGCCTTGGAAGCAGCAATGAAGAAGCACCACATCAGCCTAGATTCGTATTAAGAATCTACCTCTCATGGACATGCACTTTGTGCTTTTGGTTACTCGTATACTGCATCTTCTTCTTCTACTTCAATTGAATGGCTCATTGATTCTGGAGCATCTTTTCATATGGCTAAGGATCAAGCCATATTTTCTACTATGCATGAATGTAACACCAAATAAATATTTGTTGGTGATGATAGATCTCTAAGTGTTGTAGGATCTAGAACAGTTCCAGTAGAAAATGTTCATTTCAGTGATGTACTATGTGTTCCAAAAATTTCCTGCAATTTGTTATCAGTCTATCAAATTACTCATTCAGGTGAAGGTAAAACTGTGACGTTTACCCCTCACCAAGTTGTAATCAAGGATTTTAAAAATCCTCAAAATTTCCTTGCTACTAGAACTGTTGATAATATTACCAGGTTGTACAAATTTAACAACTTTGGGTCATCACCTTTTCCTTCAGTTTTTGTTGCTCATAGTGATAAATTGATCAAACTTTGGCATGAGCGATTAGGTCACTTAAATTATCACTCATTGCAACAACTATGTAAAGACAATATGGTGACTGGTCTTTCGATGGTATCTTGCAAGGATGGTGTTTGTTCTGGTTGTGTACTCAGAAAACACCATCGAGACAGTTTTGACAAACGTGCCTCTTGGCACACCTCGGTTCCCTTGGAGCTTGTGCATAGTGACTTGTGTGGTCCTCTTCCATCTGCTTCCTTTTCTAGTTTCAAATATTTATTAAATTTCATTGATGACTACTCCAGATGCACCTGGGTTTACTTCCTAAAACTTAAGAGAGAAGTATTTAACATGTTCTTGGCCTACAAGACCCTTGTTGAAAAACAATCTAGTCATCAAATTATTAATTTAAGATTTGACAATGGAGGAGAATATGTTCACAACAAGTTCACTACTTTCTGCACTGAAGAAGGAATCCAACAACAACACACTATTCCATATACACCACAACAAAATGGTGTAGCTGAACGGAAGAACCGCACTTTAAAAGAAATGGCTAATTGTATGATCCAATCTAAGGAAATAAGTCTTCAATATTGGGCTGAGGCCATAAATTGTGCAAATTACATAGTTAATTGCACACCCACCAAATTTTTACAAGGTATAACACCGAAAGAAGCATCAAGTAAAATTAAACCAGATGCAAGTCACTTCCGTGTGTTTTGTTGTGAAGCATGGGCTCACATTTCGGATGAAAAACGGAAAGCATTGCAGCCTAAAAGTGAAAAGTGCATATTTGTTGGATATTCAAAATATGTAAAAGGTTAAATACTTCTTCAGCCACATTCTCATGATATAATCATTAGAAGAGATGTTAAATTTGATGAAAATCTCTTGGCCAATGAGCCTAACTTGGCGGGTGTGCCATCTTTGGCCTACGAGCCTAATAAGGCGACTAGCGGGTGTGCCATCTTTGGCCTGCGAGCCTGATTCAGTGATTGTGCCTTCTTCTTCTTCTTCCAACTTCCTTAACAGGTTTCCAACTCCAGTTTCTGATGATGATAGTGAGGATAAAAATCCACCTCCGCCTGCTCATGTTCCTCCAGTTGCACCAGCACCAATGCTTCCTCGATGGGTCCATTCAACATGTGAAGCAACTGGTGATCTTTCTGGTGATCCTAGAGATCAACATCGAACACATTCTCAGTTTCAACAAGCCTCTTCTCTTTTGGCTCAAGTTTCCAAGAATCATGATCTAGAAAATTTTGCAGAAGCTTCAGGAAATTCATATTGGGATGCAGCTATGGATAAAGAATATCGTTCCTTAATGGCGAACGATACTTGGGATCTTGTTCCTCTTCCAAAAGGAATAAAACTTGTCAGATGTAAATGGGTCTACAGAACTAAGTATGCATCAGATGGAAGTGTTGAAAGACTTAAGGCAAGGTTAGTTTCCAAAGGTTTTTCCCAAGTTGAAGGGATTGACTACAATGAAACCTTTTCTCCTGTCGCAAAGATGAATTCCATCCGCCTTGTTCTTTCCCTTACCGCCTTACATAACTGGGAAGTCCATCAAATGGATGTCAAGTATTCCTTTTTACATGGTGATTTACAGGAGTAAATTTACATGGAACAATCTCCTGGATATGTTCAGGATAACTCTAGCCTTGTCTGTCTCCTTAATAAATCCTTATATGGCCTTAAGCAAGCTCCTAGATCTTGGTATGCCAAAATGGATAGCTTTCTCCTTGACACTGTTTTTTCTAGATGCCATTCTAACCCCAATGTCTATACCAAGAAAGTAGGAAACCATATCATCATACTTGTTCTTTATGTTGATGATCTTATCCTTACTGGTAGTGACCCTAAACTTATAACCCATGTGAAATCCAGTCTTAAGCAAAATTTTGAAATGTCAGACTTAGGACATTTGCATTATTTTCTTGGTATCCAAGTCTTGCAAACAAAAGAAGGAATATTTCTTTCCTAGTCTAAGTATGCTTGTGACCTTCTTCATCGCTTCCACATGGAATATTGTAAACCAGCCCCTTCTTCCTTTCAGTCTGGAGTCAAACTTTCTGCCACTTGTACTTCCCCTGAAGTAGATGCCACCTTGTATCGTCATCTTGTTGGTAGTATTTTATACTTGAATCATTCTTGTCCTAACCTTTCCCTTTCCATTAGCCGTGTTTCCCGTTATATGCAAAATCCTCATGAAAGTCACTGGAAAGCAACAAAAATAATACTTGTAAACCAGCCCCTTCTCCCTTCCAGTCTGGAGTCAAACTTTCTACCACTTGTACTTCCCCTGAATTAGATGCCACCTTGTATCGTTATCTTGTTGGTAGTCTTTTATACTTGACTCATTCCTGTCCTGACCTTTCCTTTTCCATTGGTCGTGTTTCCCGTTATATGCAAAATCCTCATGAAAGTCACTGGAAAGCAACAAAAATAATACTTCGATATATTCGAGGTACAATTCAGTTTGGGATTCATTATAGTACAGGGGGGGAACCTTTTTTGGTTGGTTTCACTTATTCAGATTGGGCCAACGATCTTGATGATCAAAATTCTACTGCAGGTTATGTTTTTAGTCTGGGATTTGGACCTGTAACTTGGGCTTGTAAGAAACAACAAGCTCTTGCTCTTTCTTCAGCAGACGCAGAATATCGAGTCGCAGTTAATGCCAGTTAGAAAGCTTTATGGATTTGACAGATCCTTTCAGAGTTTGGATTCGAGCAGTAGCAGCCTACTCCACTTTGGTGCGACAATCAAAGTGCCATCAAGCTTGCCAAAGATCTAGTTCTACATCAGTGCAACAAACACATTGAGCTACACATGCACTTCATCATAAATATTGTTCATGATCCTGTTATTGAAGTGCTCTATTTCCCTATAGATGATCAAGTTGCAGACATCTTCACCAAGTCTCTTACAGAAGTGAAGTTTTCTAAACTTCGGTCTATGTTAGGAGTTTAAGAATGTGTCCTTAAGGGGGGATAGGCTCTAATGCCTCCTTCATTCTTTTAATAGTGTCACTTTTGTAAATCCTTCAATCCTATCCCAAGTTGTTCTTAAGGGGGGATTTTAGGATATTTAGACACTTAGGAGTTAGTTAAGATCAACTTGTGTAATATATCTGTTAGGTAAAAGTTTTCTTCTTTAGAATGCATTTGTAAATATTCTAATCCGACGGTCACGATATGTTCTAGACATAGATTGATCCGATGGTTCAACTTCTCTTAGATCATACCTACCATTGATCCATGGTTTAACACCCGATTGGTCTATGATCTCTATTTAAAGAGCATAGAGGGTCCTTGGCTAGTTGATCTATTATGAGAAGCTCATGTAAGTTTCTTTCTTTTGCATAAAAATTGCTCCAAGTAGCTATTTGGATGGGGCCATGGACTATTTCCCTCTCGAGGGTTTTAACCACGTGACAAACATCGGTGTGTTGATTTGTGATCTATTTGTGTGAAGAGGTTTCTCAAGGTGTTCAGTATTTTGGGAGTACCCTGTGTACCCGAACAGTGTATCTCTATGAGACCATGTCATCTCATCCTTCAATCCCAGAACAAACTTCTGGTTTTGTTCCATGTCAAGAAAACATGGATACTCTTATGTTTCTTCATTTACCTCCAGGGAAACCTTACAAGTTTCATCACATGTTATTCCTACAAATATAGACACTTCATTAATTTCAAAAATATTGATATTTTCATTTCCCATTGACTTTCTTACAGCATATTCTCTTGTTCATCTAAACTCTCCCAAAATTTCATGATACTTTCAGCTAGTCTCTCTTTTGCACCATCTTCTTCTAAGATGATTTTATGTTCTGCTTCACAATAGTGAACATATTCTTCTGTTAATGGTACAATTTTTCTTTTTCCTTTCTTCCCCAAAGCATTCATCCTATGCTTCACAACATGCATAGACACATCTTTTAAGTATTCTTCAATACCTACAGTCATACACCAATAATTAGTTTCAAAAATATGAGTCTCTGAATTCCATGTTGATATTTTCTCTGGCATCCCCCTGTAGTGTTGGTTTGAACACAACATCAATCTGTCACAATCGCTTATTTCTCTAATGGTCTGATACACAGGTTGCATACATTCCTCATATGGTATCTGTTGATGTAATTGTAACTTCGAAATGTTTCATCCTTATTTCTTATGTATTGTAACCCAATGTTTATTCTGGGATGTATTTGTAATGTACTTGAGTCATGGCATACCCCGATGTTCCTATCGGGAAGTTTCTATAATATAAAAGTCATTTCAAGTCATTATGGGTAACCCTCCTATTGGTCAAGGGTTAAAGTCCCCACAGTTGTGGGGCCCTAGGGTTATTAGACTATCCTAGAGATGTCGACCCTAGGTGAGTCCTTGTAAGTTGAGGCAATAGTCCCCACCATTGTGTTAAGGATAAACCTCCGTGTTGGTAGGATGAGGCAAAGTCCCCACAAGTTATGGGGCACTAGGGTTATTAGACACTCCTAGAGATGTCGACTCTAGTAATTAATTGTTAAGTGAGGCTGACATGTTGGAGTGGGTTTCAAGTGAACGAAAGAATATAAATAGAGAGTGAGCCTCTCTATTTATCACACACACTCACCCACTGGGGCACATGAGTGAGAGGAGAAGTTGTTGGGACAAGAGAGAGACTACTGTTGTCGGGAGATCATCTTTATGTTTTCAGGTTTTACTTTTGGTTCTGATTCTATATCTGAGGAATTTGAGGGGTTTTCTCCTTTATGGTTTCCCTGAGGAAAATTCTTTGTGTCTCTTGTCTCTTGTGTTTATTGTTGTGCATGTTATTCTCTCTATTAAACATCCTAAGATCATTATGTTAGCTTGAATGATAAAAATATAAGATGGTATCAGAGCTAACCTGAGAAGAATACATTGTGCAGTTGTAGAAACTAAGGATTCTTAATTTTTGGGTCTCTCTCCACAATCCATCAGCAAAAGTATGCGAGGCTGACTCTCCATTTAAGGGCGCATCTTTCTGTCAAAGTAGAATTCGATTCCGAGCATTTTCAATTTTCGGTGCGGGAAATTAGGGATTTCTAAAGAAGAGGAATTTTTTAGTGAGCCCAGCACAAGATTACTCTCCTCATCAAAATCGAATTTTAGAGACCTGGATCAATATTTTTGGTTGGGTGAAACTCCAGGAAATTCAAACCCTAGTTTGACCCCGAGCTAGAAAAACCCTAAATACTAAAACTGAAGTTTTGGTACATTTGCTATATCCTCAGATTGGAGAAGGATCAGGAGTTGAAAATTGTGGAGAAAAAATATAAAATCCCGATGTACATTTTGTCCAAACTTCAGCCTCATATTCACTATATTATAGGAGATATGATCCCTCCAAGTTAGGGTTCCAGCCTCTTCTAGAATTCATCCCTAAACAGGACACCTGGGGAGAATTGCTATATCTTGAGATACACATGTCCAAATGAGATTTCTAAATATTTTCCAGAAATCTCATGGAATTTAATTTCTATGGTCCAAGTTTTAGACTTAGAATATGAACCAGTGACACGTGGAAGTCCGTACAACTTTGTTGTTCTGGACAGTCTTGTAACAGGTCACCTTGGGAAAATGACCATAAGTATCAATTGGTGAAACCAATTCTAATGAAACATATTCTTTTGGAACAAGGACATGTGAGTATACCTCAGTGAAAAATTTCAGACATAGAGGAGAAGTAATTTCAGAGATACCGCAAAAACAGTAACAGGAATTTCTGCAGAAGAATTTGGAAAACTAGGGCTTCCTATTCCGGGAGCTTCCCTCCACTATTTTGAGAAAAGGAGTACATTGGACAGCTTGCCTTGAAGAGATCTATATTTCTATCCAATCAGACCTAAAATTTTCCAAGTTTTGAAAATTAGTTTTTCTCTGACAAACCCTAGATCAGCCAGCTCCAGAACTAGGACGGACATCTCAAATCGGTAAGATCTAATATTTTGCTATTTGCATTTGAGGTTCTCATTTCAAAGTGATCTATCACATCAGCTTGATGATAAGCGTGGTGAATTTGAAAACTTCCAAGCATGGAATTATTTGATCTCTCTAAAGAAAATGAATTGGACACCTACATGAGTAGAGTGGTTCCAGTTCTAGAGGGAGATGAGGCTCAAAGCCTTCCACAAGAAGAACTTGGTCAAGGCCAAGAAGATCATTGCTGATATAGTCATGGATCCACTTGTACCACAAGTGTCTCCCCTAAGAACACCGAACATTAGAGGAAATTTCAACTCAAAATGGGCCTCCTAAAATGAACTAATAAAATAATAGTTAAAATAATAAAATAATATTTATTAATTTTGGAGGAAGAAAAGAAAAAAACTACTTTTTTGTTTGTATTTTTGACATATCTCCCCGTGTTTTTACTCAAATTTCGATCGGGAGAGCTTGTTGGATGTGGAATTAAATTCCGCATCCAACGAGCTCTCTCGATCGAAATTTGAGTAAAAACACGGGGAGATATGTCAAAAATACAAACAAAAAAAGTAGTTTTTTTTATGATACCTATCCCCAAATTTATATTAAAAAAGTGTTTAAGACCTATACGGTATTTCAAATTTAAAGCAATTTCATTGGCTAACACATGATGACATGGAATTTGAATAAAACTTAAAAGGCCCATTTTGAGTTGAAATTTCCTCTAATGGATGTTTGATTCCTTGACCAAGCTATTTGAAGGGAAGAACATACATCGGAATATGAATTTGAGAAAATAGTTGAAGAATGTGAAGATCCAGAATGCAGAAACCATACAGTCATACTTTACGGGGATCTCTCAAATCAAAGAACAACTTGAAGCGGTAGAAGAAGAAGTGAAAAATGCAAAAGTGGTAATAGCCACCTTGAATGGACTCCCAGGATCATGGGATTCATTCATTCAAGTAATGTGTGCCAGAAGGAATTGATTACTTTCAGCAAACTCTGGGAAGAGCACACACAAGAAGAATCTCAAATAATAATAAGAGAAAAGAAGATGGGAGAAACTGAAGATCAAGCTCTCACCATTCAAACAAGATCCCTCAAGCGATGAGGAATATGAAGAACTCAACTCTTGAAGAACCTCTTATACATTTGGATAAGAAACGATGCTATTATGAATGAAGAAGATGATGAAGCTGAAGGATCAATAAAGAGTCTACCCATGAAACAAATAAAGATAAGTATCCCATTGTCATTTCATGAGATTGTTTTGTTATTCATTTGTTTATATTCAGTTAATGTATTATGCATGATAGAATGTTTGCATTAATGATAGTATACTACTAATATGCATATGATGGGTAATTACCTCATGGTGCTATACAAATCTCCATTGCTTCTTATCTAGAATGAAACCTCTTTGCTGGCATATTGGATTAGTGCACAATCTCAATGTTGTCTTGGAAGAGATGGAAGGCATCTAGAAAAGTTTCTATGAGATATGGATGAATGTTGTATTGGCTAAAGTAGTTGCATGATCATATATTTATGCATAAGAATTTTCCATTATGAATATTCCTTATGAAATGACTCTAACCATGAAAATGAATTTGACTTGTAGGAAAGATCGCATACATAATCGCCTACAAGAAAAGAAGAATGAGACTTGTTCCGAAGAACAAGTAATAACAGTTCAAGATGAAAAATAATATGATGAATGTAGTGATATCATTGATGCATAAACTTCCAAGAAGAAAGGGAAGACTAGTTCAAGAAGAATGATGTCTAGGATGCAGTATCGATACATGAAGGGAAGTTCGTAGTTCCATCATGCAGTAAATGGAAACATCGTAGGATACAAGGCAAGATTCAAAGAGACATTTGCAGCCAGTGGGAGTTGAGACACATGACAAGCAGAATCATGTGTGCAAATGAAAGAAGGCCTTGTACGAGTTCAGAAGACACCCATGGGATAACACATACATGATGAGCTTGATGAAGATCTGAACCTATGCTACAAGGTTGATAGAGGATGACAAGCTCGCAGATGGGTGCGAGAAGAACTTTTGAAAAAGTTCAAGATAGAGGATCTTGGTATCCAGTGTCACTCCAGTACAGAATATTTTAGTGCATAGAGTATGGAAGATAGAGGGAGTGACTGCATAAGATCCTAAGGTTCGACATGGTACGATAGGATGGACAGATTACTGATGATTCTAGGATTTACTGAGAGTAAAGTGGATTCCAACCTTTGCTTCAAAGTTGAAGGTGGAAGACCAGTGATGCTCCTGTTATGTGTCGATGCACTACATTCTAGGCATGGAGGTGTGGATAAGGGAAGTATGCAGTAGATATCTTGAAGAGGTTCATAATGATGGACCATAAGGCCATGACCACACCTATGGCATCGAACCTGAAGCTATTGAGTGTTGCTTCACTAGAGACGATTGATGCTACAATGTATCATCAGATGATTGGTTCCTTGATGTACCTAACGAACACAAGACTAGATATTCTCTTTGACATGAACACATTGAGAAATGTTCACCTGATGGTTACAAAACATGCTGTGAGGTACCTAAAGGGTACAGCTGATTATGGGCTCAAGTATGAGGTGAATCAGAAGACTAACCTGGAGGGTTATGTGGATTCGTATTGGGAAAGCAGTGCCATCGATAGGAAGAGCACTTCAGGATGTTGTTTCAGTATGGGATCAAGTGTGATCTCTTAGTTTAGCAAGAATCAATCCTGTGTGGCACTGAGTATAGCTGAAGCAGAGTATGTCGCAGCATGTTCAGCTAGTTCTGAGGCAGTATGGCTTAGGAAGCTATTGTCTGATTTATTTGATCTCCAGTTGGATGCTACTTTTATACATTGTGACAACCAGAGTTGTGTGAAGTTGTCAGAGAATCCAATATTCCATGACAAGTCGAAGCATATCAAGATCAAGTATCACTATATCAGGGATATGGTGCAGAGGGGAGTAGTGAAGCTCCAGTATGTTGTGACGGATGATCAGATAGCTGATGTGTTGATGAAGCCATTGGCCAGAGTGAAGTTTGAGTACTTCGGGGAGAAGCTTGGTGTTCTCCAGATCGAGGTCCCTTCCAAGAGGGAGTGACGAGTCGGAAGCCATTCTAACAAGCAGGTCAGATATAAGGGCTAATCCATTCTGTCATGGTGAGAGGATTTGGTTCCTTCCATGTCAGATATGATTATTGAATTCCATTCTTGGAATGGAGGTACCTGGTCAGTTACCAGAAACACTCAGTCTAGGACTAAGGGAGCCATTCTGATGAGTAGGTCAGATGTAAGGGATGAGCCATTCTGTAATGGTTAAAGGATAAGGTTCCTTCCATGTCATATGTGAGTGGTGGCCATTCTATCGAGTAGGACAGATGTAAGGGAAACTGCCATCCTCCTGGAGAATGGAGGCACCTGGTTAGTTACTAGGTAGCTTAGTCTGGGACTAGGGTCCATTCTAATATGACTGTAGGATTGGTTCCTACAGGATCATATGTGAGTGCATGCCTTTTCGAACATGCATGTTGGATTGGTTCCTCGCATGTGTCGGATGTAAGTGCAGAGCCTTTCTTCGATCATTGGTTGATCAGATATAAGTGTTGAGCCTTTTTTTGATCATTGGTTGATCAGATATAAGTGTTGTGCCTTTCTTCAATCATTGGTTGATCAGATATAAGTGCAATTGCCTTTCTTCGATCATTGGTTGATTAGATGTAAGTGCAGAGCCTTTTGGCATGGAGGATTGGTTCCTCGCATGGCCAAGTGTAAGTGTTGGGCCATTCCGATCATTGGTTGAATGGATGTGAGTGCTGGGCCTTTCTGATGTGATTATAGGATTGGTTCCTATATGATCATATGTGAGTGTTGGGCGTGCCTTTATGACAAGTAGGTCATATTTAAGTGTTGGGCAGGCCATTCTGACTTAAGTGTCAGATATAAGCGCTGAAGAAGACCTACATGGTGGCTAGGCCTACATCCAGCATGAAAAAGGGTTGGATCTGTAGAAATTCCTGTGACAAGAAGAATCAAGAGATAGCACCCATGATGATGATCCAATAGAGATGTTCCAAAACCAGAGATGATCCAGATCAAGTGATGATCCAAATCCAATGAAGATGATCCAGATCAAGTGATGATGATCCAAATCCAATGATGATCCAGATCAAGTGATGATGATCCAAATCCAATGATGATCCAGATCCGATGATGAAGATGACTTGAAGATGAAGATGAATTAAACACAGAGATAACTTGAAGGTGAAGATGAAGAAGACTCAATGATGATCCAGATGATATAGAGAAGAAGACTTGTACTGATAAATTGTGTCGAGAGAATACCTTCCTAGTTAAGATGGAGTGTTGATGTAATTGTAACTTCGGAATGTATTCATCCTTATTTCTTATGTATTGTAACCCAATGTTTATTCCAGGATGTATTTTTAATGTAATTGAGTCATGTCATACCCCTATGTTCCTATCGGGAAGTTTCTATAATATAAAAGTCATGTCAAGTCATTATGGGTAACCCTCCTATTGGTCAAGGGTTAAAGTCCCCACAGTTGTGGGGCCCTAGGGTTATTACACTATCCTAGAGATGTCGACCCTAGGTGAGTCATTGTAATTCAGGGCAATAGTCCCCACCATTGTGTTAAGGATAAACCTCCTTGTTGGTCGGAGGAGGAAAAGTCCCCACAAGTTGTGGGGCACTAGGGTTATTAGACACTCCTAGAGATGTCAGCTCTAGTAAGTAATTGTTAAGTGAGTCTAACATGTTGGAGTGGGTTTCAAGTGAACAAAATAATATAAATAGAGAGTGAACCTCTCTATTTATCACACACACACTCGCTCATTAGGGCACATGAGTGAGAGGAGAAGTTGTTGGGACAAGAGAGAGACTACTGCTGTCGGGAGATCATCTTTATGTTTTTGGGTTTTACTTTTGGTGCTGATTATATCTCTGAGGAAGTTGTGGAGTTTTCTCCTTTGTGGTTTCCTTGAGGAAAATTATTTGTGTCTCTTGTCTCTTATGTTTATTGCTGTGCATGTTATTCTCTCAGTTAAAGATCCTAAGATCATAATGCTAGCTTGAATGATAAAAATATAACAGTATCCTTTCATCTTCTATTACAATAGAATCATGTTCTACTATCGTGCTTTTGGAAAGCACGTCTTCTTCTTTATTAGACTTCATGACAGTCCATGGTGAATCTTTGACTCTCTCCTTCATCAGAATGCAATTCTGATTCTTCCCTTTAGAAATGTCTTTGCACATTTCTTTTTCTGTCTTCATCTCCATATCATCTTCACTTGACTATGTTCCTCCATCAAGAAACTCATCAATGAGTTCCTTTTGCTACAATACTTTAGAACTTTTTTCATTTGAGAGACTATCTTCATCATATTTTAAGACAGTTTCAAAAGACTCCCTATCACCTGCAACAAAACCTGCAATCACAAACAAATCATCAGTCTAAAAAACATAAGACCTTTTAGTCTCATACGACCTCATAGTCATCTCTTCCATAGTTTTATCTATACTCTTTACAGAATTCATGAGACTCTCAATTAGTCTCTCATTTTCTGCTTCATCGTCCTCTCCAAGCAAAGGACCCTGTTCAGGTTCATAATATAAAACCTCCATCTCAGATTCAGCTTCTCTGAGTTCTTTCTTCAATTCAGCAAACATCTTTTGTTGTAGATTCACATGTAGTGAATGCCATCTTGCCTTATTTTTCATGACCCAACCATACCTATGGTTCTCTTCTTCATCATCTTGCATCTGCTTCTCAAAGTACAAAATGTATTTTGCTAACTCTAGCAACTCTCTGTCCTCTTCTTAACTTCTTTTCTTCTAACTTTTGCTGTGGCTTTTCTTTGAACCCCCAATGAATTTCAGTAGTCATTGTTTCTATCTCCCTCTCCTCTTTTGTGAACTTCATGATGTTCACTTGTGTACTTCTTTCCTAAGCCTCCCTCAACAAGTCTCCACACTTGTCTATTATACCTCAACAAGCTATGTCTCCTTGAGCTTGTCCTTTTGGTATCCATGGTTCTTCTCCTCTAGAACCTTTTGAGCATGTCCTTTTCTCTTCTTGGCTTCTACAGTTCCACTTCTCTTTTGAAAACATGCACTAGTCCTTTCTTATCCAACTTCTGTTGGATTTATGGGTTCGGCCACTACTTCCTCTTTTCTCTTCTCAAGAATTTATTTGTTCTTTGCTGCTATAAATTCACATAACTAGATTCAAAATATAAACATTAATTAGTCCATACCTTTAGACTTTTCCACTTGTACAATTAGTTGTAATATCTCCACTGCTATATTCAAAAGATATTCCTCTTCATCAAGAACAAAATTGTCCTTGAGCACAAATCCCCCAGTTGTTATTTTTGCAACCTGCAATCTTTCATTAATCCACAAGACTGTTAAATCCTTTCAAAGATTCTTCTACATTCCTATGTAGCTAATCATTAACTTTAACCACACATCTTCTGTTTGCAATCAATCCTGAATACTCTCTTTCCTAACTAACCTTCTCACACAATCATTAGTCTTCAATTTTAAAATAAATAATGAAAATCAGAGACTGATTTACCCATCATGTAGAATATGTGTTCTTCCCTCCTCGTGCATCACCGAGCTTCTCCTTAGGATCATTTAGTTAGTTGCATCCAAGATTTCATAGAAAGTCTCCTTCTTGCCATTAATACCACATCAAGCATTTTCTAGAGCTTGATCCTACGGTATTATAAGTTCTCTCCTATAGAACTTTCCTCACAGGCTCAACTGATCAACTGAGCTACCTCACAGAATATTTGTCCTACTTTGATAGAAAAAGATGCCAACCCAAACCAGAGTGTTGTATTCAAATCACCAAATTGAACCAGTAAACCAATTCGAATCAGCTTCCCCAGGAATAGTTAGGTTCTAAATTTAGCAGAACCTCTAAACTTAGTTTTTCGACTAAGTCCTTCTGTAATACCTTTCTGCAACTTGTGGGATTCGGGATGCAAGCGTACATTTTTCCAATTAAAATGGACCTCCCACAATTATGTGCCTACAATGGTATTTCTACATGCGGGATCCGAGATTCGGGATGCACCTTTTCATTTTCTGAATTACAACTCCCGCAAATATTCTTCCGCAACTTTTGTCCAAACCGTTGATCTTCTTCAGGGCTGATCTGGACCTTTGATCTATTTTCCTTTGCGGATCTAATCTCTGACCATTAGATCTTTCCATATCTAATCTCCAACATTGATTTGAATTCCTTTTCGAAATGTTCTTCCTTCCATTATTCTTCTACGGAACTTCTCCTAGCTGCCAGATATTTTTACGCTTGATCTCGTATGTCCAAACCTACACAGGTTTAGATCTTAGTTCTCATCGATCCTTGTAGTGATCGATATTGGTAGACCCTGAATCTACAACAACTCTGCACATGCATTAATCATTCATGAAATCCAAAGCGAATTATTCATTTAACTCTCCCCTTCGATTGATCAGAAGCTCGATCAATCGACCTCTGCTTCCTCCCTCTTAGAGGCCATAATTCACATATGGGCTTATCAACTATTAACAGGGAATAAATCAAACATTCATTTCACGAAATCATATATTCAAACAGAGATAAATTTACACACAGAAATTTAGCCGAAATAGGATTTTGCATTCATACGTAGAAACTATACATACAAACTAATCTCAGAACCTGTGTTATAATACCCTTAGGCCTGATACAACTTTAATTTTCCCTTTCTATGTCTCCTACAGGCCTTACTAACCTCTCTAAGTATGCTTTTGTTCTCTATCTTTGTCCCCTATCTATCTTTGCTTCGTAGGCTTACATACATATATATACAAACAGAATTCTGAAACCAATTCTAGTTCATATCCAATAAAGACTCAACAATCTCCTACAATTCATCAACTGTTATCTATTTTAAGTAACTTTCAATCCTATCTCAATGACTCACTCCATTTGATATGGCTTACTTACATGACTCATCCAATGACACATCACTCACCTAGTGACTCATTTAAATGACTCACCATCATCTAGAATCACATATTTTACATAAGTTTAATTACAATGTGATGGTTTGAATACCATCAATTCAGAATTTAAGACCCCTTCTAGGCCTAATCAGACTTTGAACTGGAATTTGGATGGAGAGCAAGATTATCCTGCATCATGGAGGAGGGATGCAGAAGGAAGGGGGAATTTAAGAGAGGGTAATGAGACACCATACAACAAAGAATATGGGTTATAATGAGGTAGGGGGTTGAGGAGAAGGGATAAGTTGAAAACATAGAGGAAGGGAGTATAATAGAGAGAGAGAGAGATAATGATGTAGAGAAAGTTGGGAGTGAGGGATGGATGGAGATAGAGTGAAGGAAAGGGATAGTGAGGTAAGGATATAAGGTGTGTGTGTGTGTCTGTGTCTGTGTGAGAGAAAGAGAGAGAGTGTGTGTGAGAGGGGGGATAGACACATGGAGAGAGAGGGAAGATAGACACATGGAGAGAGAGGGGGGAGGGACACACATGTATAGGGAGATATAGAGAGAGATGGAGAGAGATAGATAGTGTCAAAGACAAAGGGTGGAGGGGTGAGTGATGGAGAGAGAGGGAGGTTGTGAGAGAGAGAAGCATGGATAGGGAGGGTGAAAAGAGACAGGAAGGGAGGGATACAAGTTGAGAGAGAGAGAGAGAGGGTAGGGGTGAGGGATAAAGGCACAAAGATAATTAGAGGAAATTTAAACTCAACATGGTCCTCCTAAGGAAATTAATAAAATAATAGTTAAAATAA
Source organism: Pseudotsuga menziesii (assembly GCA_001517045.1). Classification (NCBI taxonomy): domain Eukaryota; kingdom Viridiplantae; phylum Streptophyta; class Pinopsida; order Pinales; family Pinaceae; genus Pseudotsuga; species Pseudotsuga menziesii. Next base: position 185,557 of record LPNX011110505.1, on the reverse strand, counting down.
TAAAATAATATTTATTAATTATGGAGGAAGAAAAGAAAAAAACTACTTTTTTGTTCATATTTTCGACATATCTCCCTGTGTTTTTACTCAAATTTTGATCGAGAGAGCTCGTTGGATGAATAATTAAATTTTGCATCCAATGAGTACCCACTCGTTGGATGTCATCATCATGTTTTTTCAGGTATTTCTTGTTTTTGGGGTAGCGAGGTACGTCAAAAGTATGCAGAGTGGGTACTCATTGGATACAGAATTTAATTATTCATCTGTCAAAAGTATGCATAGTGGGTACTTGTTCGATGCAAATTTTAATTCTACATCCAACGAGCTCTCCCAATCAAAATTTGAGTAAAAACACAGGGAGAAATGTCGAAAATACAAACAAAAAAGTAGTTTTTTATGATACTTATCCACAAATTTATATTAAAAATTTGTTTAATACCTATACGGTATTTCAAATTTAAATAAATTTCATTGGATAACACATGATGACATGGAATTTGAATTAGAGTTGAAAGGCCCATTTTGAGTTGAAATTTCCTCTAATGTTAGTGATTACGAGAGAAGGGAGGGAAAGAGTGATAGAGGGAGGTAAGAACAAGGTGGAGAGAGAGGGAGTTTGTGAGATATGAGGGGGGACACACACACACACACACACACACATTGTGTGGGAGAGAGAGGGGGAGGGGTGAGATACACACAGAGAGAGGGGGAGGGATGAGCAATAGAGAGACTGATGGAGGGAAGGATAATGAGAGAGGTATAGAGAAGGTGGAGAGAGGTTATGAGATAAGGGGAGCGAGGGAGGGGCACACATACACACATAGAGATAAAGAGAGAGGGAGGGGAGACACACACACACACACACACATAGAGAGAGAGAGATATTATGTGGGAGAGAAAGAGGGAGCCATGAGCTACAAAGAGGGGGAGGAGGTGTGACTGATAGAGATAGAATGATGGAGGGAGGGATAGTGAGGGAGGTATAGAGAAGGTGGAGAGAGGTTGTGAGAGAGGGGGTGAGGGAGGGACACAAACACATAGATATAAATATAGAGAGGGGTAGTGGATAGAAACATACACACACACATAGATATTTTGTGGGAGAGAGAGGGGGGAGTGACATAGAGAGTGATGTAGGGAGGGATAGTGAGGTAGGTATAGAGAAGGTGGAGAGAGGTTATGAGAGAGGGGGAGTGAGGGAGCTACACCCACACACATAGAGATAGAGATAGAGAGAGGGATGTTGTGAGAGAGAGATGGGAGGGACACACACATACATACATAGAGAGAGAGAGAGAGAGAGAGAGAGAGAGAGAGAGAGATTGTGCGGGATAGAGAGGGGGAGGGATGAGAAACAACAAGAGAGGGGGGAGGGGGGATCGATAGAGAGAGATTAATGTAGGGAGGACTAACAAGGGAGGTATAAAGAAGGTGGAGAGAGGTTATGAGATGGGGGGCGCGAGGGAGGGACACACACACAAATAGATATAGAGAAAGAAAGAGGGACTTGGTCATGAGAGAGAGGGGGGAAAACACACACACACACACTTAGAGATAGAGAGAGATGGAATTATAAAGGCGGGGAGGGATAGTGAGTAAGACATAGAGGGCTAGTGTGTAAGGGACATGCCTAACCATAGATGCCAAAAATATTCTTTAGGGACTGAATATTGGATTTCCTCCCTTGACCATGTTGAGTCCTTAATGCCCATATATAATGCTCAAAACCTATTAAAGGCGTGTGCATATTTTCTTGGAGACCAATCATACCTTGAGTTGGTCATGTGTGGTGCTTCGAGGAATTGTTCATTAACATGGGTGCTTCAAATATTCCTTTATGGCATAAGGCACGAGCATGTTCCCTCAATTATGTCTCGGATGTCCCATAACTATTTCTCAAAACCACCTAATTCCACTAATATCCATATTCATAGTCTAAATATACCTATGAGATGCCATGTGTGATTTTTTCAGGCATCCTTCATAGCCTTGGATTCCTAGAATCTTTAGTTAGTGCCTAATGTAATATTTTCCTCCCCTGACAATGTCCATGGCCTTGAGATGCATATCTAGTACTCAACAAATGATGATGGCATGCGTATCCCCATTAATATTCAAAGGATTCACTTTCAATGCCATGTGTGGTGGTTGGAGGCACCAACACCATCAAGTCAAATTTTGTTATTTCACTAGTCATGCCTCACACAAGCTCTCTAAGAAAAGAGGTCCAAGTATCCTCTAGGGTTTCTTTGTCACGTGCCCTAGGATCTACCTCTGTAACACCCCGGTTTTGACCCCATTTACATTAAAAATGTATATGATGTATATATTGTAATTAATCACGGTGTGGAGCTAAAGGAAAAATCCCCACCATCGATTTAGTGTTTTATGTTTCGAGGATTAAAATCGTTTCCAATGGTATTTCATGCTAGATGGCACATTATAATTTTGGCATCATGTAAATATGCAATTTAATTAAAAACCCACGACCATCAATGTCAATGCAACAAATAACGAGATGGGGACATGATTTCCTAAGGATAGGGGGGTGGAATATTCAAACCTTTGGGGTCAATGGGAGAAAATCCAATGTCAATGAAAGAATCCATCAAGCTGTCAACCATCTTTCGTGTCTTATTCAACCAATCATTTAATTCTTCCAGAAATTGGTTGGGTTAGTTATTGCATGAGAATGGGCAAGGTATGGAAGTCAGAAATTCGAATTTGGGGAAACACCCATTTTTGGGAAAAACATTTTTTACTTTTGGGGCAAGTTAACACCCAAAATGCATGCCCATTTGGTCATACACCCACGTTATCCATTCACTAATACATAATAGAAAATTTGCAACCATTTTTCGTTGCTATTTCCACGTTTCGTCGTCTCAATTGCGACAATAACGATTGCGATATTTCGTGGCACTTATTTTGTGGATATAAAGATGGACTTTATAACCTATCGATATAGAGACAAAAAATGGCCTCCACATGTATTCTATATAGTGGCCTTGAAATTGATTTTTTAATTGATTTTCTATGTTTCGTCGCTCTATCGACAAAGTTGTCTTCCCTATAACAACGAAAATATGGCCAAAAAATGTCAGGCAAAATTTTTTCCACACAAAACCGTGGAACACTTTTGACAAACATTTGTCTCTCTATCGAAGAATTTTGGAATTTGAACAGAAATTTCTTCCACGCAAAACTATGGAAAACCAATCTCTATCGACGAAATCTGCAAGTTGAATGGTAATTTTTGCACGAAACTTCGTCGCTATAGCGACGGTATTCATGGAAATCCACCTGGGGTTTCAACAGTTTTGCAATACCCATGACAAAATTTCGTCGATATTGTGATGAAACCTGGAGGTTTAAAAAAAAAATTAAAAATCGGGGAAAGGCACCTTGCTTTCCACGGTTTTGGATCTTCAATAAGTGCTTGTGAAAAATTACATACTATATTTTAAAGACAAAGAAATGGATAAAATATAACACAGGAAAGGTGATTTATAGAAAAGAAATATATCAGGAAAGTAAGATATGGGAAAAAACATATTGAAGTAAAAGGGAAAAAAATAAATGGGAAGTTCAGTGGGGAGGTCAAAAAGTGTTAACTGACTCTAAAAAACATAAGGCATGATGATTTAAAAAGTTCCCAAAAGTAACCAAAGTGACCCTACGCACCCTAATTATTGCCTCAAAAACTATTTTCCCATTAGGATCCACAAATTCATAATAATTGGCTAAAATACATAATTAGAGGCTAAAGTGGCACCTCTTAGAGTGGATTTTATGACAAGGTAGGAGGGTACATCTATAAAAATACCATTGATAAAATACATTGTAAGCACCATAGGGATCGTATAAAAATTAATTAAATGATATTCTAGGCACCACTGAGAGTTGATTTCTATGATAAGGTAGTGGGGTACATCTATAAAAAATACCATCGATAAAAGACGTAGGCACCACTGGGATCGGATCAACTTTTTGTGATCTGAAATTAGGTTAATCCTATTGGGGCTTAAAGATCCCACAAGGGCTTGGAAGGATTCCCACAGAGCTTGGAAGAAGCCCGCAGAGGCCTATAGATACCCGCAGAAGCTTAAAGAAGCCCACAAGTCAAAAGTAAAGGAATCCCATGTTTTGAAGATGAAGAGAGCCCGAGATTTGAATACTAATGAAGCCCGCAGGTGTAAATGAAGCCAGAGAATGTCAAGCCCGCAATTTCTAGAAGAGATGAAAATGAAAAACTAATCCTTCTTATGAAACCACCTCAAGCATGGCCAAAATTGGTCAAAGTTAGTACCAAATATGCCCGAAAGAAAAAAAAAGTCCCTTAAGCACATGATAGGAAAGAGACATGTTAATCAACAAAAAATTGACAACTTATTTCTATTCTTTTACTATGCATGATCTCATATAACAAAAAATTCGTCATAGATCACCTTTTGGAATTGATCAAAAGCAGGTTGCATAGTTGAGCATGCAATTTGTAGTTTAGAAACCATATCATAATTTCCTTGGAGACACTCCTCGTGAAATATCATCACTTTCTCTACTACATGTGAAGAGATACTATTGATAATTCATCATACTACAAAAAACATAAGGTGCATTGAATTCGTCTTTATTGAAAAATAAATAAATAATAAAAAAATAACTCAACCCCTAGGGAAAAAGAGTAGTTGTTCACCTAAAAAATTTGTGTAGGATCTTTGTAGTTCCAATTGGTGGTAAGTTGTTTTGATG
>LPNX011110505.1:107216-169458 GCA_001517045.1 Pseudotsuga menziesii | reverse complement strand
TATATGTCACAACCTTTGTTTGGATTGAAACTATAATGACAAGGATGCCAAAACCAATAAATGTGTCATGATAAAATGATTTCACATATACTCATTAGCAAATCATAATTTTTTTCACCATCACCATAATATCCATCCTTGGTTGTATAGCAGTCACTTTGTGGATTACCAAGACCATGTGAATCAATTGTTTGACCAAAAATTCAAAGATAACAATTTTTAAGTTGGATATCTGGTTTTCCTATGGAAAAAGAACATTAAAAAACCATGGAGACCATGACAATTTCGAAAGGGTATCATTCTCAACTCAAAATTTTATCATCTATGGATAGTATCCTATAGACAAAAGAGACCAATCTGAAAAATTGTTTCAAGGCACATAGGTTGTGTACCAAACTCTACCTACATGATGTCCTATCACATTGTCCACTTACAAAAAATCATGTGTTGGAGCATAGTCAATTAGACCCACATAACTTTGTCCCAATCATATGAAAGAAAGATCAGTCCTCAACCACATACCTCTGGATCTTCTAGGAAACAATACAAATCATGAACAATAGGAATCACATTACACATTTCTTCTTAGCTTTGAATATTAAAAGATCTAGTAGTTGACTGCACCATTTTTTTTGCTTCTTCCTTGGATTTATCTAGTAGTCCCATTGACCTATTTGTGGTTATTTAACATACACCAATAAAATTATATTATCCTATCTTATCTTGGAACCTATGAAAAACTTGTCCACTTTATCCTTTTGGATCACTAGGGCTCAATGTTACCTATTTCAAAATTATCTTTGTACTCTTAAATGGATTTTCAGTTCTAATATGTATGCCTTCACATTCCATTACTTACTCATTGTATTTTAAGAGTACCATTTCCTATAACAAAATAAGCACCCACATCAATTGATGAGGAAACTAAGCATAAATTGCATACACCATAGTATATTTGCTACTAAATCAATTGTTACTATATCGATTACCTTATCCTGCAACATGTGCCATCTCTCAAAAGAACACAAATAGGATATCACACTATACACACTTACCCTACAATTACCACTGTAGATATGCAATTTTAGAATAAAACCATGAACTTAGAATGGTGTATATTACTAGATCTTCCAAGTGAAAAGTGAGTTACCTATTTTGTTTGCATCAGATAGATTCAAATCCAATGGACCCTGCTATCATTTCTTCTTGTGATCCATTTCCCACACTTAGTCCTCTTCAGAAAAAGAATGGGATACTCTACTTGTTCATAGAATCCTTTAAGCTTTCATCAATACATGATCTGGATTTCCCATCATCAATCTCTAGCATAAAGTCCTCTTTATTTGTACCTTTATCATCATACTCCTCACATATCTCTTTCACTACCAGAGTAAAGTAAGTTTCATACTTTCCTCGACATTTGGTTGACAACTTATTTTTCGACTCAGAGGTGAATTTATGAACATCAGTTGCAGCATAGAAACCACTGCAAAAAGAAGAAATAAAAAAATGAAATCAATAAACCAAAACCTGCATCTACTTGTAAAAATTGCATCAACTTTCACCTTGGTATTGCACAAACTAGACATACTTCAATTAATAAATACAAACTGTTGTAGATTTCTTTCAGTAGATAATATTGAGTGTATTTGGTAGATATCAGACCTCACACAAGCAAAAGCGGCAACAGAATGAAGATTTAATTCCAATAAAGATCTATAACACAAAACTTACCAACAAAAATAAAATAGATAGAATTTACAAAATATGGAACATATACATATAATAAAATGCAATTACACTCTGCTATGCACTTGTTACATTTGAAATGATCATAAAACAATTGTTCTAAAAGTTGGTGATGGAGACTCTAAGAATATTTGTTGGTGATTGGTCAATAAAGGGGTCCATAAAGGAAAATGTTGAATACTTTAGAGAATTTATGGAGACATGTAAGAAACCTATCCTTGAACCTACAAAAGTATATCTTCCTCATCTACTACAGGAATGCAAAATGATTCCATTCCCTTACTTCCAACTTTTCCCCAAGGATTGTTCAAGCGATGAAAGGTGGACTTTGTTGGTACATTCAAACATATACATATAAAAGGGAGGTGTAGATATATCATTATGCTAAAAATTAGTTGACAAAGTAGGTAGAATCTCAAACAATTCCAAAAAAAATGGCTTGAAACAAGAATTGAGTAAAAATATCACAAGTAGAGGATAAATTATCTTTTGATTCTTTTTATAATAATTTAGTATTAACAGTAAAATTTTTTTACTTTTAACAGTAAAGATGATCAACAATTACTAATTTACTAGTCTTTAACTTAAGATGATAAAATATGGTTTGAGTCTTTAAACAATAGTAAGCAGGAAAATAAGCCATCTCTCCCAAATTTGGGCACACTTTAAGTAGTTTTGAGAATTTTGTGATAAGTTTGAAGACTAGAACAACATCAATATTTTGTCCCTAGGCATAATCCCATTTTTAAAGCATAATTAGAGTAACATTTTGGGTATATTTGAGGCTTCTTATAGGGGCAGGCAACCATGATCTAGTTCTAGGAAAATGGTATAAGGTTATTTCCTCATATTCTATGTATTTGTAGCCATCTTATATGGTCAAACCTGGAAGAATAACATAAAATATGATTCATGTAGCAGTCAATAAACAATTTTGGTAAGTTATGGGCTATATTGTGGGTTAAAAGCACCCTACACCTAAATCCTAGGCATACCTTAGTATCAAATAAGCCTATCCATGATCCATAATTAAAAAAAAAAAAAATTGTCCACTTATATTGATGAATGATTCTATGCCTATTTTTACCTCAAACAAACTTTTGAAGTAATCTCGGTTTCATTTTAGGAACAAATTTATGGTAAAGAAACAATCTAGGGCTTGTTTTATGGATGAGAAGTAGTTCTAGGAAAGGTTCAAGATAGGTGATGTCTTCCTACAATAATAATTAGTATTCACTAGCAAATATGGTGCAACTAGGGATGATTATACGCTTGTTTAGACCTCTTGGAACCCATAAACATCTATACCTTCAATTTTGGGTTCTTTTTGGAGAGGTATGTGCATCAAAAAAACAATTTTGGGAAATAAAAAGCATGGACATAGATGAAAATACCAATATGAGAAAGTTCTAGGAATTATTGAGTGGTAGATACCTATACCTTGAGGTTGGGAATGTCTTAATCCAATAGAAAATCCTAATATCTTAGCTAGTTATGAACAAGAACAACAAAACAAGGTTTTGGTGTGTTCTGGAAAACCTCACAGTTGCATAAGAAACCCTACAACAACATTTTGGGTAATTATGTGGACACGACAACCATAGAACCTCCACTATTGGTCATGTGTTTCCCCAAATCAATAGATTCTTCACCATTATGGGAAATCATAATTACCCAACAAAGGTCTTTAACTAAGAGTGTAGACTAGTAAAGGAATTCTATGTGAGACTTTGTGAAAACTACATGAACTAAAACTTTTTTTGTCTAGAAAATAATGCAACATGTATTTAGCAGAAAGTATAAATGAAAAATAATAAACAAACAATTGTTTTTTCTAAGAGATAATGGAACTTGGATTTAAGATAAATCTAGACTTTCTTCAAGATCCTAAGATAAATCTAGACTTTCTTGAATATGGTAGGAGTTGGCTCTAAAACCCTAACTATCATTGGATGTTAGTAAGCTCTTCATTATTATCCTTAATTGACACCATTTAATAAGACACTAGAATCCAATCCCTTCATCACCATTATCTTTTACTTTCATGAAAAAACTTGGTTTGCTAGGGTTACTCTTCAAATTCATCGAGAGCTTCATTACTAAACCCTAGTAATCCTATTTAGGGACTCCTTTGATCTAGAGAAGAGCTAGCTTAAATAGCAGAAGAGGGTTAGGTGTGGTGACATTGACCTCCCTTTTAGTTATCCATAATCCATCATTAGTTTTAGGGATCTCAATCTCAATATGTTGGTTTTTGTGGTACCATTTTGGCACCATTATCGAGGATAAATCCCATCTCCCATATATGTAGGCTTACTACATATGACACATGTGAGTGCAGAATTTTGAAAATCCTTTGCTCATATGGTGACTCCATGAACGGACAAAGCACTTGTCCTTGAATATTTTTCAAGACTTTTTTATTGTAGGGGGGGACAAGAAACAATGTGAAGGAAATTGAATATTCACCTTGGCGACTCCATAGTTTGGAAAAAGTATGAAAATTATGTGTGGAATTCAGATTTCATTTTTAGGGTTGAGGACTTGAATAAATATGGCACCTTGGGAGTTCCATGAGGTTTATCCTTCTCTTGATGTTATGGAAATTCCAAGGTATCCAAATAAGATCCCTTCAAAATGAGAAGATCATGTTTTAAATTTTCATTGGGATATTCATCAAGATCCTTGTTATTTGTCTTCATTTATGGATGCTATATGTCAAATCTCAAAGTTGTGCATGAAGGTGTTTTGATTAATATATTTTCATTTTCCTTGCAAAGGGATGCAAAATTTCAGGTTAATAAATTGTAGGAAAGTTTCCTATTTTGCAAATTTCTTTCAAGGGCTCCATGAGCGATAGGAAGCTAGTTATGTGAAATAATAAAGCGTTAAAAATATAAAATATTCTTTCCAAATAACAAAATAAATTATCCATTACTTTATTCTTGAGTATGAAAGAGACCCTTTCGATGCTCTTTTGGATCAAATCAAAAGATATGAGGAGAGATTTGTCTCCTTGACTAAATCCATCTAAGAAAAGCTTACCATAGGAGGATCCAATGAATAAGTGCATGAAAGTATCCTTGTTGAAAGCACTCAAGTAGTACCTTGTCATAAAGAAGAACCTATACCTATTGAATACATCATTGAAGATCAAGAAGGGAATGTTCCTAGCCATGGGGGCTCCTTTGAAGCTCAAGCAATGAAGAAGAGCCCATGCATGTTGAAGAGGTAACTTGCAACTCCATCATCCTTCATGAAGAAGTTATTGAAGGAGGCATCAAACAAGATCAATAAGAAGAGAATGTGAAAGGGGCCCTTGAAAGTATTGGTGTTGAAAACCTAGTTGGTAAATACAGTTATTCCACTCACCATGAAGGTGAGTGTTGCAGTTGATTTTACCACACATGGTTGATCACACATTTATGGACTTCCCTATCCCTCTGCAAACTCTTTGAACCCCATGGACCAATATTGTACCTTTGATGTTTACAAGATCATCCCTAAAAACACCTGTTATTCATTATACACGATGTTTAATCCCTTTCTCGCGTATATACGTGGATATTGACCTCAAACCCGTGCACATCGGGATGTGTGCATAAGTCCAAATATTTTTGGAGTTTTCCTTGATGTGTGTTTGAACCACTTGACTCTTGGCCTTCCATATGCCTTGAGATTGCTCATATTTTACCCTCCATTACCCCTTTGGAGTGCTATATAAGGAACCCCTTGGATACATTAAGGAAGAGGAATTGAAGAGCAAGGAAATTATAGTCCATTGTTGCCATAAGTTTTGTATACTTGAGTCTGCATCCCTTTCTCCCTTTGGATCACTTTGTGTTATTACCAAGATTTCCTTTGCTTGTGAGCTTCTTATTGAGAGATGGAGGATTGAGGTGGTGGAAGCCCAGGTGGAGGACTCAGTTTCTTTGGTTCGCAAACATGCTGACAGAGGTTGTCACTTGTGTAATATCTGATTTGATTAATAGAAATATCTTTTCCTGTCCATTTAATGTGCAATTGAATGAATATTGAATCCATGGATATGTTTAATTGTCTATACATTGATTAATATATATTCTAGAGTAGATCTAACACCACATTATATAGCATGATTTCCTTGTTTACTGTTGTTGAGAGTGAATTGCTAAAGCAAGCGAGATTGGAAAAAGCTCAACGGGGATCTACTTCAACCGTCCGGAATAAGGTATGACCCATGATCCCTTAGAGTTAGATATTTGGTTTCTCTTGCATATGGGAAAGTATTGATTTCTGTGGTTTATCTGTCTATTGTGGTACACCCCAATCCATAGGAAGTTTATCTCCGTAACAGAATTGGCGACCATGCTGGGGAAGTGATAATTTCCCTACACCATTTATTGATCAAATTATGGATGAGTGTGCGGGAAGCGAAGTATTTTCTTTTATGGATGGATTTTCTGGATATAATCAGATACAAATTAAGCCCGAGGATCAACACAAGATTGCATTTATTTTTCCTTGGGGTACTTTTGCATATCGAAAGATGCCCTTCGGCCTTAAAAACGCCGGAGCTACATTTCAGTGGGCCATGACCTTAATTTTTCACGATCTTAAAACTGTTATTGAAGTATATTTGGATGATCTCACTTCTCACTCTCATTTAAGAGTGCGTCATCCTTATCATTTGAGATTAGATTTCGAAAGATGCCGTCATTATCAAGTTCATTTAAACCCTCATAAGTGCATCTTTTGCATGACAGTTGGTCATTTACTAGGATTCATCATGTCTAAGGAGGGTATTAGAGTCGATCCCTTAAAGGTTGAGGAAATACTTCAATTGTCTCCCTTGCGTAACATTCGACACCTTCAATGTTTGCAAGGTATGGAGAACTTCTTGCGAAGGTTCGTGGTCAATTTTTCCAATTTGACAAAAGGCTTCATGTGTATTTTGAAGGACACTCCTTTTTACTGGGATGAGTGAGCCCAGGAATCTTTTGATGCTCTTAAGCAAGCCTTAGCTACGGCCCCCATGTTTAGTCAACCAGACTATAGCCATTATTTCTTGATTTATGTGGCCACGTCTTAAGAGACAATTGGTATGGTTTTGGTTCAGGAGAATGAGGAGCTCCATGAGCATTTCATATACTATTTGAGCTGATACCTTATTGATGAGGAAATTTTCTATTCCCATGTGGAGAAGCTGGCCTTAGCCACCGTTCATGCGGTTCAGGGTTTGAGACATTACATTCTCCTTCTCCAAAATTTGATCGTAGCTCATATCAATCCATTTCAGTTCATCCTCACTAGAAGGATGATTGGGGGAAAATATAATAAGTGGATTCTGATTTTGCAAGAGTTTGATATCGAGTTCGTTTCGACGAAATCAAAGAAATCATTAATCTTTGCGGAGCTCATATCATATTTTCCAAATTTGGAGGAAGAGGAGGTTTATGAGGATTCTTTTGTCGATGAACATATATTACTCATCTCAATTGTGGACCCTTGGTACAGAGATATCATTTTGTATTTGCAGACATTGAAGGTCCCCACTTACCTCTCACGGGATGAGTGACAATGACTACGCCATGTAGCGAAGAACTACCTCTCACGGGATGAGTGACGATGACTACGCCATGTAGTGAAGAACTACCTCACACGGGGTCTTCACTTAGTGAAACCATGCCATAGCACATTTTTTGTGGCATATGAAACAATACCCCTATTTTCAAAAAATATTGGAAAATAGCTCCCAAAATCTTTTTTTTTAACCCCCTCCCAATATGCCTTCCCAATTTTAAAAAACCCCTATTTTCACTATATATTGCATGTATCAATTTTTTCATTTACATTTTTTATACCCCTTTAGATTTCTACCTAGTATATTGACATGATACTTGACATTTATTCTTTTCCCTCACCATGCAAAATAATTATTCATAAGTGTGTAGGGTTCCTTAACAATGAACTAAGGCTACTCCCTCTATGGTCTTTCTCTTCTTTGTTCAATAAAATGAACTTTATGACCCCCCTCCCCGAACAAAGATATGCACTCCTCCAACAAGGAGATTACAATAAAAAAACAAACAAGGAGACTACAATAAATAGGTGGAATAACCCCCAAATATTGAATAGAAATATTTTGCTCATACATTGCACATCATTGAACTAATGGGCTGTGTACATGTGCCCATTAAAAACTATTCAAGTGAAGCTTGGAACACTTGAATACAATTCTATACCTCGAAGAAATGATCAAACCAACTGGCTTTCGAAGCTTCAATAGCATAACATGATTTTGCAGTGAGTGCTTAGGTTGAGCTCTTACAGATGTTTCATTTGTAGGGCTTGTGTTTTCTTCAACTTGATGCATTCTTCAATGACTCCCTTGAGAAAAAGATGGACCATGTGAGGTGCAGATAATCTCTATGAGGAAAAATGAGCTCTTTTTGCAGGGGGTAAAGAGTAGTACAAGCACTGGAAAGGACTCATTCTGATATGACAAGGGATACTTGTTGCAGGTCAAATTCACATTGCATTCTAAACTTTTTGACTTTCCAACTGCATTCTAATGGCTGTTTATGAAGCAGGGGGTGGAATTTTACTAATTCCTTATCTCTGGAGCTCTGCCATAACACCCTCCATTGATGGAGGTTTGAGGCCCAGAGGAAGAGGTGTCCAAGGGTTATTTAAAGTCTCTTTAAAATATTCATCGATTACCTCCTTTGGCTGCACAGAGATAATTCCATCAATTAGTGAAATCAGTATATTGCCATTTCATTTTTTTCTAGAACACAACAGACTGAATCATTAACCAATCTGAAAAAAAATTCAAGAGACAAGATGTAATGTAATGATGCATATAACATTGCTATATCGTCAAAGATTAGGTTGATAATAGAAATACCAGGTGACCATTAAAGGACGTTTCCCATAAAGGAGATCCATTATTATTAAGTGGATTAGAGATTGGAGTATGTTAAACTGAAACACCCTGTATTGTTGAATTTGGATTTGGGGTTGATCTGTGACCATGATTTGCAGGTAGTTTCTGTTCCATACAAGCAACCATTACTATCAACTATGCATGCAAATAGTTCTAAATTTTCACAATTACACACCAAGTACAAGTACCTACCGTCATGGGTTGGGGGTAGAATGGCATCCCAAGTGTGGGGAAACCCCAAGCATCAAGGCATACCTACAAGAAGTTGTATCAAATGCTATTTTGTATCAACACATAAATAATATGAAAAAATATACCATATTCAAACATGAAATAGAAGAAAAGAATAAAAAGCAATCTAGTTCAAATTTGAAACTATACTCTTGGATGTTTCCAGAAAGAGCCATCCTGTGCTTGCCATGTAGTAGGACTCCCCATAGGAATTTGCTGCCACATGTGACTACGCGATTGATCTATAGTGGGATGTCCCAAAACATGAAGAGGCTGGCCCAAAGGAGCCCCCTGTGGTGTAGGATGTAGCTGAACTAGTGAATATCCAAGAATTGGTCCAGCAGCAAGATTCCCTTTACGACTCCAAGCTTTATCTTGCTTAGTTCTAGTCCATGCAAGATCAAAATGCTGCCAATATCATCTACTTGCAACTTCATCCTCCCTTGGAAAAATGTGCCTTCTGTGAGAACGATATTTTTGCATATAATACTCCCATTCATAATAGATCAATTAATCATTGCTCAACAACATCCTCACAGAATGTGCACTTATAATTGACAACTATCTACTCAATAAGAATATTTTTAGAAAGCATGAGGTTCCTTTGTTGTTAATGTTATTTAAGGTAGTTGTATGGTTTTGTTGTTTACCAACAAATCCAGGGTGCAATAATTTTTTTATGTTTATAATACAATTTCTCGAGGCCACAGAACATCTTCTCTCTTGCAGACTGAGAAATATCTCATACAACATATTGCATATCTAAACATTATGACATATTCTGGTAAAAACTCAATTCAAGGAATCTGATCATAAAAAGGCCCATTTTGGAAGAAGATTCCCAGAATGACTAACCTATAGGTGGCTAGCAACATTATGCCGAGTTAAGCCATCTTCTTTCATAAGTTCCAAAATTCTTGAAGGGATTGCCTGATCAACTCCGAGTTGCTCCACTGCTTGCACAAAACGCCGATGCAGGTCCACTGTCCATTCTACCTACATGTAGAAATACCTTTAGTCCACACATGCTAGAAATTTCCTTTAATAATTTTCCCATACACTTCACATAGAGGTCTTACCCTAAACTTTTTCTGGCTAAGTCTTACCTTCAACTTTTTCTTGCTAGAAGCAATATTGGACTTTTTGCAATCATGTTCTATATTATTCTTCTTTCCCTTGATATATTTTGTACTAGAATATACATTCTCTTCATTACAAGCGTAAGAATAAAATGTAGCTTCTTTTTCAATGTTCTCATCGTCACTCTTTGAACCTTCAGCAGAACCCACTTCCTCTTCTACAATACCAAGAGAATTAACTACTTGCACATCTACAGTCTCAAATCTTGAGTGTAAACTGGTAACCCTAGAAGCAATTTCATTTCCCAACTGGTCGCTTGTTATGTCAACATATTTCAGCCCACATTGGCTACTATTTCTTGTTTTCAGTGATATTCTATACATGTCCTGATTTTCTTTCTTTACGGATGCTGGGCTATAAACTTGAGATGACCAGGCTAATGTTGCTTCAGCATCTAATCTCAACTCTCTTATAGTTTCATACTCACAATTATTGTTAGCATGCATTGTTCCAGCATTGAAGTTTGTGGTATCGTCTAATCTAAGAGTTTTATCCTCCTGAGAAGGGGATCTACCTCCCTGTTCTAGTTGAGGAGTTGATGGAGCTGGAAATTTTTCACTATTACAGGGTTCAATGCTTGTGTCTTGCTTTACAGAATCTGTGGGAATGGGAGTACAAGACTGTACCTCATGTATAGCACCAGCCTCAGTTTTGCTTCCATTAGATGAATCTCCGTTTTGAGCACTTTTAACATTAGCGAGCTCAAGACCCAGATGAAGCATGAATAAAATAGTTGCTTTAATTGCTTTAAGAGATTCTGAAAGAATAGTACCACATTAACTCAATGCCTGCACATATACCACGATTAATGAACTATGGATTTCTCCATCTATAGCACAAAATGATACAGTTCAATTTTTATATCAAAATAATAAAACAATTCAATATCTTACAAAGGAGGAGAAGGGGAAGGTTGAGCAAGCATAATCCCTACACAACCAACTACTCTCTTATGGATTGTCCCATTAACTTAAACATATTGGCTTGTCAAACCACTCAAATAAAAAACCACAAACCTTGTGAACCACATGTTGCCAAATATTTTTGAGCTTGTCCTCAGATATTGGTTTCTGTAAGAACTCTGATGCTCTAAGTTGTTTCATGAATAAAATTATTAAGTTCATTTAGCACATAGATAAAACTTAGCAGAGGTTAAAATTGCATCAATGGCTGAGTAGGTATCACCTAAATAAGAGGAAGAAAATTACTGCTATGCATTTCATCGTCGTGCTCAGGAAGCTCTTGCTTGACATCACTGCATGAAAATATAAAAAGCAGCATCAGGGCTAATGATTGTTGACAGACAAAACTTAAAGGATAGATTAAAAGAGGCATCCCTCTATTTCCTTCAATATTCTTCCTATAATGTTTACTAATGGGCCTAATGGTTAAGAATATGTGTTATCTCCCTGGAGGTTGTAGGTTCAAAACCGACCAAATAGGGTATCTCATTGGCCTATTGTGACAAGGCTCGAAGGGTAGGTGACCCTGGGATAGAGGATCACCCCAGTGGGATTAGGGACGTCTCGATTCTGATATGTCACAAGTTATTGGTATATCTAGATTACAGGATGCTAGATATTCTCTTGAGAGGTTGTTGTTCCCATGGTTAAAAAAAAAACTTACTAATGGTTGGTATATCACAGGCAGTTTGGAGGAACCTAAAACTGCCACAGATGTTACCTGTGCTCACCTACAACCAAGAGGACAAGATTAAAACTAGGCCACAAACAGCAGAGAATACAGGGTATTGTTAAGAAACTTAGTAGTTGCTAATTTATGGACAGAGATATTGCCAGTAGAAAAGCAACAAGGCCAATAAACTTACCTCAACCAAAGCAACGTGGAATGAATTAGTCTCATTTGCAACCACAGCCAGTGCCTCTGTTTCATTGGAGAAGGTGGAAACTACCACAGACCATCACTAAAACTTGATCAACAGCACCTCCATAGGTATATACAGAAAATGGAAAAAAACAAACAGAACTCCAGTGAAGGAAAGAGGGAACCAGGTACAAGGCATATTATTTACACAGATCTGACACTATTTCAAAAGAAAAAATCCCAGCAAGAATAGCTAGTGCAAAACATCAAACCTCCTCCTATATTCTAAATCTGATAGATCTTGGCCTATGAAGGAAGATTATGCAAAAAAAAAAATGACAACTATGGAATTGGATGCAAATACTTGTAAGAAAAATTATGATTGCAGCTATGTTTATCCATGGGTTACTAGGCTTTATGGGCCCCGACGTGTGAATCATATTTGGGTTGTAGAATGTGCCTATGTGCCATTAGCACAAACCCATCCATCTGGGAAGCTCAGGGTTGCATATTTAGACTTTTCATATTTGATATGTAGGTTATTTTTGTTAATTCTAGATATACATCTTTGAACCTTTTTAAATTTCAAAGGGTATATCAAACCTAAAATTTGATGAATCTATGCCAATGTTCATATCCAATACACCCTATGCAACATATGATAGATCAACCCAACAAATTTTACTGGCAGAATCAACTCCCCAACTTCACACCCAGTCACCCCAACTAGTAATAAAAAGTAAGACAGTTTGATAATAAGCCTCAGATCCTTTTGTAGGACCTGTTCTATACTTGGAAATGAAATGGGTCCATGAGAATTTGAGATCATTAATTTCCATGGATCAGCTATTTCATAATAGCTTGTTGGTCCAACTTAGAATTATCACATTATCAACTATGTTACTCCTCTATACTATCCAACATAGCACTATCCAATTTGTTACTCCCCAAATTCTCTTCCATTGCAGAAGAGCATTCTATACCTAAGTTTTTATAAAGTTAGTCCAGAGATACAAGACCTCAAATGCAACACCATGTTGACAAAATTCTTGAGATCTCATCAAAATTATCTGATCAGTAGAGCAATAATGAAAACTTGAAACCTCTGAGTCCAGTTCCAGACTTGAGATTTTTCAAACGAGATCCCCATGATCAAGAAGTCATGTACATTGAAGCTTAATCCATGGTGTCTTTGCCAATATTTATGTGCAATTAAGGATTTTAATCAAACTTACCAACATATTCAAAACCTTCCAGTCTGGACTTGGTTTCAGCAGCTGCCTCAATGTCCTCATCCAACACCAGAACCCTAAGGCCTTTAGGAAAATCCTTAGGAGATTACAATAAATAGGTGGAATAACGCCCAAATATTGAATAGCAATATTTTGCTCATACATTGCACATCATTGAAATAATGGGTTGTGTACATGTTCCCATTACGAACTATTCAAGTGAAGCTTAGAACACTTGAATACAATTCTATACCTCGAAGAAATGATCAAACCAACTATCTTTCGAAGCTTCAATAGCATAACATGATTTTGCAGTGAGTGCTTAGGCCGAGCTCTTACAGATGTTTTATTTGCATGGCTTGTGTTTTCTTCAACTTGATGCATTCTTCAATGACTCCCTTGAGAAAAAGATGGACCATGTGAGGTGCAGATAATCTCTATGAGGAAAAATGAGCTCTTTTTGCAGGGGGTAAAGAGTAGTACAAGCACTGGAAAGGACTCATTTTGATCTGACAAGGGATACTTGTTGCTGGTCAAATTCCCATTGCATTCTAAACTTTTTGACTTTCCAACTGCATTCTAATGGCTGTTTATGAAGTAGGGGGTGGAATTTTACTAATTCCTTGTCTCTGGAGCTCTGCCATAACACTCTCCATTCATGGAGGTTTGAGGCCCAGAGGAAAAGGTGTCCAAGGGTTATTTAAAGCCTCTTTAAAAGATTCATCGATTACCTCCTTTGGCCGCATAGAGATAATTCCATCAATTAGTGAAATTAGTATATTTCCATTTCATTTTTTTCTAGAACACAACAGACTGAATCATTAACCAATCTGAAAAAAAATTCAAGAGAAAAGATGTAATGCAATGATGCATATAACATTGCTATATCGTCAAAGATTAGGTTGATAATAGCAATACCGGGTGACCATTAAAGGACTTTTCCCATAAAGGAGATCCATTATTATTAAGTGGATTAGAGATTGGAGTATGTTGAACTGAAACACCCTGTATTGTTGAATTTGGATTTGGGGTTGATCTATGACCATGATTTGCAGGTAGTTTATGTTCCATACAAGAAACCATTACTATCAACTATGCATGCAAATAGTTCTAAATTTTCACAATTACACACCAAGTACAAGTACCTACCGTCATGGGTTGGGGGTAGAATGGCATCCCAAGTGTGGGGCAACCCCACGCATCAAGGCATACCTACAAGAAGTTGTATCAGATCCTATTTTGTATCAACACATAAATAATATGACAAAATATACCATATTCAAACATGAAACAGAAGAAAAGAATAAAAAGCAATATGGTTCAAATTTGAAACTATACCCCTGGATGTTTCCAGAAAGAGCCATCCTGTGCTTGCCATGTAGTAGGAGTCCCCACAGGAAGTTGCTACCACATGTGACTACGTGATTGATCTATAGTGGGATGTCCCCAAACATGAAGAGGCTAGCCCATAGGAGTCCCATATGGTGTAGAATGTAGCTGAACTGGTGAATATCCAAGAATTGGTCCAGCAACAGGATTCCCTTTACGACTCCAAGCTTCATCTTTCTTAGTTCTAGTCCATGCAGGATAAAAATGCTGCCAATATCATCTGCTTGCAACTTCATCCTCGGAAAAATGTGCCTTCTGTGAGAATGATATACCAACACTACTACGATTTGAAAAAATGGCTGAAAACACGATGGAGAAAACCCACAGAAAACCCAAGGACCAACACTACTACGCTTTGAAAAAACACCCTCGTTATCCAGAAAACTGGATGGAGAAAACCACAGGAAAACCCTATGCAGCATACGCAGGGTGCACGCAGGCTTGGAGCACTGGTGAAGGGCGTGGGCAGGATTGTGGAATAAAATATCCCTCAACATATTGGATATTTATATAGTTAAAAAAAAAAAACCCTTTTTACCCCTAATATACCACCAATATATTGACTTTTAATTTTTTAATTTTAACCCCCCCAATATGAACGGACATGATACCATATTGGTCCCTAGGTGACGCCCCAATGCTACCTCATAGTGGATGACACTTTGTACCACCATGGGGTAGACTCCATTTTACGTTGTTGTTTAACCCATGATGAGGCCGAGGTTGTGCTTAATGATTGCCACGAAGGGGCATGTGGTGGTCATTTATTTAGGCTTTCTACAGCCCAAAAAAATCTTGAGAGCGTGCTATTTTTGGCCCTCCATCTTCAAATATTGCATTAATGTGGTCAAGAAGTGCCACCCTTTCCAGGTCTTTTCACGTAATATGCACTCGTGTCCATACCCATTGCATTCTATTATGATCAACGCCAGTCCCTTCACCAAGTGGAGGTTTGATTTTATGGATTGCAACCCAAATTCATCTGGGGGGCATCATCATATTATTGTGGTTGTCGATTACTTCATGAAATGGGCAGAGGCTATGCCCATAGTTAAATCCGATGGTGAGAAAGCTATGCATTTCGTTTTCAACCAGATTATCACCCAGTTCGGCATTCCGAAAGAGCTTGTCACTGACCATCGTAGACACTTTCAGAACAAAATGATGGAAGAGTTGGATTCCAATTTAGGGTATAAGCAAGAGCACTCCTCTTCTTATTACCCAAAAGCGAATGGATAGGTTAAAGTAGTGAACAAGTCACTTAAGTCTATTCTCCAATGAAACATTACACAAAGAAATAATAATTGGCATATCATGTTGTATCCTGCTTTGTGGGCCTATAGAACCACAGTTAAGACTGCCACCAATTTTTCTCCCTATCAGCTTGTGCATGGGGTGGAGTCAGTATTACCAGTTGAATGTGAAATCCCTTCTCTGAAGCTAGCTGTGGAGATTTTACCAGACACTTTCACATTGGAAGAGTGTTTGGTACACTTAGAGCAACTTGATGAGCGGCACCGAGATGCCTTAGTGGCTGTAGAGGTTAACAAGTGTCGCGTTAAGCTCCAATATGATAATTATGTCTGTCCTAGGAGGTTTAGTGAAGGTGACTTGGTCCTTTTATGGGATCAAGCTAAGGAACCCTTAGGGGAAGGAAAATTTAATCCCATGTGGCATGGTCCTTACATGGTTAAACGTGTCTTAGAGAAAGGTTCCTATGAGCTGGTTGATTATGAAGGGAAAGCCTTAGCAGAGCCTAGAAATGGGCTCTATCTCAAAAAATACTATGCATGATCATCAACCAGTGCTGATTTTTGTATATTATTGTACAGTTTTGCATTGCATAGTTAGGTTTTCTTATGGTAATTAGGTTTGTTGATTAGCTTTCGTTTTTTATGGTAGATGTCGATGGAGTCTTTCGTTTACATAGGATTCGTTGATGGTGCTAGCTGTCACACTCAAAAATCAGCTTCAACTGCTTGGGTGATCTATACTCCTATGGGTCAAGTCTTGTCTTCAGGAGGCGTATGTTTACGGCCTTCGTCAAACAATGTTGCTGAATACAGTGTCATTATTGAGTTATTGTGTTATGCCATTTCGCATGGTGTTCATTCTCTTGACATATGTCTTGATTCGCAGTTATTGGTTTCACAACTTAATGGCTTGTATCGTATTATGGATCTGACATTATTACGAAGCTTCTTACGTGTTAGACTGCTAGAACGACAATTTGAGAATATAACATACATTCATGTTCCAAGAATTTTTAATCAAGTTGTTGACTCATATGATAACTATGTGTTAGATTGGCATTTGTTTCACGGACCATAAGCATATCATAAACACATTTTACACACATGTAAATAAAATAAAAATCGATCATCATAAAAAAAAAATCATTAAGTTCAAAAAGTGACATCATAATACATAAGTGTCATATACAAAATTGGGGCTTCCGAGCCACCAAGATATAATACACAGTCATACAAAAATGAGTACACTCAGGTCTCTAAGCCTAAGGAGGAGGAGGGTGCTGGTCATGATAGCACACTACATCTCTAGCTAGCCGGGGAAATAGTCGAACCCATGCTCGTGGTACTCCAACCACCTAGCGTTGCATGGCCTCAGGAAAGTCCTCAACTTGTGCCATGGGTACTCTATGTGTCAAACAAACACAGTTCATGTGGATGCTTTGGAGCACCTGCTCCGCATCCTCATCCATAATCTCATCCCCTCTTCCCCTCCGTCAATGACGAGGGAAACCATCTGACCATCGTGGTCCTACATCTACATATACATGATAGATTTTCACTATGTGTTGTCACACCAAAAACATGTCTTTTGATTTCATATATCAAAAAACACAACAAAAATATTATAATTCAAAAATTAAAAGTGGGTTTGGGATTCTTTACCTATGTCTCCATAAGCCGCTTCTAGAGGTAGGGGCATGTCTGGATCACCGCGGAAGTCAATCCCTGCATAGGGATAGTCATCTATGACGATCAGCTATCTCCGCCACCATGGAAAGAACTTTGTGGGTAGGGGTTAGCCACCCTGCCACCTCCTAGTCTACACATGACATTAACCCATCGCCGCTGAGCTGGATCCTGAAATCCATGTGGAGCAATGTCTACCCTAGGGCTTAGCCCTGGCACCCGCTCAAAGAAGAATGTGCTCAGTATGTTACCAAACCCGAATTTCTGCACCCGGCCCATCTTGCAGTCACTGAGCTGTCGTTTCATGTTGCTTAGCAACATAGTACTCCAATCATATACTGTAGGTCACATACACTCTATCGCATAGAACATCATCAGCCCTGAGGCCTGGTGGAGTGAAGCCAAACTTGCAATCCTGCCTAATTCCAAAATTATGGCTTTCATCCCTAGAATTTATCATAATTTGACTCCCAACCTTCTCTGTATCTGGAAAGCAGTACACAGCTATGTACTCATCTATGGTCATCCCACCTCCTGGCCCACAGGATCGGAGGTTCACCACCTCCCCTCATCAGGACAAACTTGTAATGAAATATATGTCCTCAACCTCAATGCTAAGTGACATCCCATCTATTTGAAATGTTTCAGATTCTGGATCCCAATAGTCTACCAGCAGCTAGAGTAGTCTTGGTTTGGCCCTCAGGCTGCCAAGACACCAAAACTTGTATAAGCCACATGCCCATAATGCTTGTTGAGCCATGAGATTAGCTTGAACAGCTTCCTCAACATCAACATGTTCTCTCTCTCTCCACTCTAGTACCATCGTGCACAAAAAACCAAGTTTTTTATCAAAATTTGTCCATTAAATCCTTGTCCGCGGCCCTGTACATGCCTATTTGCAAAACAACTGTGTATGTACACTGGTTTTGATGCATTTTCCGCGTATGGTGAGCCCTATACATGAAAAAAAGGCCAATTTCCACATGGGCCGAAACGCTCAATTTAGGATGGCTCAAAAAATTAAATTGACCATGAAAATTTAAAAATTTGCATCAAAATGAAAGAGAGGAGCATGAGAATCTACCTAAATCAAACAAGAGGAATTCCACCGGATGATGCTCCCATAATTCGCTTCTAAAGTTTTGAGCTCAAATGCACTATGTTGTGTAAAAAATTCAAATGGTATGAAAATTTTTAAATTTTTCACTATTTATAGAAAAAAATTTAAATTTTTACCCACTTTCTATAGTTTTTTACCGTTTATGACCGTATTTGGACCATTTGAACTAATTTGATGTTGTAGGATCCCGTTTTGAGTGCGGTTTGACCACGACTTTGACCCGTTCATTCCTATTTCAGGTAATTATGTATAAACTAACATTTAGGTTAGGTTGCACATCTATTTTCACTTTTCATAACCTTATGACCATTTCATCTTAACCTTAGGTACGAACCCATTCTATCTTGTCACGAAAACTTCTTGTTGCTTTTAGAAGTGACATGTTGTGAATGGTAGAGCTTTCCCATACATGGGTACCCTAGTTAGATCATGTTTTGCATTTGGTTCCCATGCTGACATTTCTCCTTTAGGGTGTGGGAGTCCTTTGTACAGTACCGCCATGTCTTTGAGCAAGAGCTTCATACTCCTCTTGAAATTTATGTTGGCCTTTTCCCCCTGAACTCCCCTTGTATATGTCAAGTTGTAATTGCATTATCATGAGTTTTGCTTGCCTTATTGAGCCTTACGTCAACTTTCTTGACTTTGATTATCATCCATATAGCCCGATATTGTCTCATGTCTAGCCAAGCAACGCCTTTTTATATATCTTTTGCAGCTTGACACCCCATTTTTTACCAGGAGGGGACATGCCCCCGAGTGTCGTTATCCTGCACATGTTTCCTTGCATTGAGCATAGGTATGTTCCGCTACTTGGAACTAGCTTGTTTGACCCTTAACACTCATCTCCTCCTAGATTTGTAACTATAAAGCACTTTTATTCTTTTTCAAGATTTTCAAAATATCTGAAAAAGTCCAAAAAAAATCAAAAAACCAAAAATTCAGACAGGAAAAGATGTTATCTTTGGCAGCAATCAAGTCGTGTCACCTTCGAACAGAGCTTTGTATATCACATCCATTGGTTGGGTTAATAGTTTGACTTTAGAAGTTGTACTCGTTTCTCTGAGTTTATCTCCACCGACTGGTTAAGCATCCAGTCCCTATGGAGCCTCTGTTGATGCCTCCTGTGTTGTAGAGATGTCCCAATTTTTCATATCGAGTCTATGTTGTTGACATTCAGTCACCATTCTCCTTTATGCTCTTGTTCGAAGGAAGTTGAATCGTGAGTTGGCCATTCCTCAGTTGTCTTGACTTTCCATGTTGGCCAATCCCGGTACTATTACTGGTTTGTGCACATCTTATTTGAGTACTTCCACATTATACAACATTGCTGAGTACCTCATGTTGGTTGATGGGGGGTTCCTTAATTCCCTCCTTCCAGCGGATTCCATCCCATCGACTTCAGATCATTTATTCTGGGACAGGAGTATAGAGACATTTGAGTGCCTTGAGACTTATAGTCATCAGTGGTAGGTTCTCTCGCCATCAACAGTTTTGGGAATACATCAATGTCCCCTGATCGATGGATTCTTTCAAATGTTCGACCTCAACACATATATTCTCACTTGTTAGATTGCACTCTAGTACCTTGATTCTCATTTTCATTATCGGTGGGTGATCTCGCGTCTGTTAATGGTATACATCAATGACTGATAATCAGACAATGGACTACTATGTTCAACCTCGACACCTCTATTCACATAGTAGGACTTGTACTCGTAGCGGTTTGTGTAGAAGACTTTCCAGATTGGTGGCATTCCACATATGCTACCTCCTTAATTGTGCTAGTGTTCATGAGATTTTAGCTCTCGTGACTTGATTCCAGTGTATGTCAGATATCTTCAGCCATTACGGAGATCTTGATCCATTGTATATCTTCAGCTTCTATGGAGATCTTGATCCTTTGCATATCTTCATCATGGAGAATCTGATCTATTATATATTGTACGTAGTGATGACCACACATATCACATTTTTTATGCCTATTCATGGCCATTGTACTCTTATGTATCCAAGAGTGCTATTTGTATTTGCAGTCATGTGTGGAGATTGATTATTGTACTATAGTGATGGATGGATGGTTCTTCCACCTGGTTCTTCATCACTCCACTTCTGGGATAGATTTATAATGTATTTCGGCCATCATGTTACCCCTCTGACCTCGCACATTAGGGGAAATCTGTTACAGTTGATTTTACCACACATGGTTGATCACACATTTATGGCCTTCCCTATCCCTATGTAGATTATTTGGACCCCATGGACCAATATTGTAACTTTGATGTTTCCAAGATCATCCCTAAAAACACCTATTATTTGTTGTATGCGACTTTTAATCCCTTTCTCGCGTATATACGTAGATATTGACCTCAAACCCGCATACATCGGGATGTGTGCATAAGTCCAAATATTTTTGGAGTTTTCCTTGATGTGTACCACTTGAATCTTGGCCTTCCATATGCCTTTATATCGCTCAAATTTGACCCTCCATTACCCCTTTGGAGTGCTATATAAGGAACCCCTTGGATACATTGAGGAAGAGGAATTTAAGATCAAGGAAATTATAGTCCATTATTGTTGTAGCTTGCTTATACTTGAGTCTACATCCCTTTGTCCCTTTGGAGAACTTTGTGTTCTTCCAAATCTTTCCTTTTCTTATGATCTTCCTATCGAGAGATGGAGGATTGAGGTGGTGGAGGCCCAGGTGGAGGACTCAGTTTCTCCGGTTCGCAGACATGCCGACAGAGGTTGTCACTTATGTAATCTTTGATTTTATTAATAGAAATATCTTTTCCTGTCCATTTAATGTGCAATTGAATGAATATTGAATCAATACATTGATGAATATATGTGCTAGAGTAGATCTAACACCATATTATATAGCATTCTTTCCTTGTTTACTGTTGTTGAGAGTGAATTTCTAAAGCAAGTGGGATTGGAAAAGGTTCAATGGGGATCTACTTCAACCGTCCGGAATAAGGTACAACCCATGATCCCTTAGTGTTAGATATTTGGTTTCTCTTGCATATGGGAAAGGATTGATTTCTGTGGTTTATCTGTCTGTTGTGGTACACCCCAAGCGATAGGAAGTTTCTCTCTGTAACAGTGACGGTTGGGTGAGTTTTTCTTCTCAAAATTTTGAAATTGTTGAAATGTCTTTTAAAAATTCGAGAGAATAGATGATGGGGTAAAATCCTTATATGATCATACTATAGATGATAATTTTTATATTATGGATGATATTTTCCTAGAAGTAATTCCATGCTTGTAATGAAGATTCTTGGAGGTAGTTTGGAGATCCTATTTATGATACTTCTAGTGTTGAAAGTGATGAAGATTTTCAACCATATCAACATGCTAGTACTGCAGATTTGGAGTAGCATGAGAGGTTTTTTTATGTAATTTGGGGAAGCCTTCTATGCCCTCTTTTAGGGAAGACTTGGTCAATCATTTCCAGCCATCTTCTTTAGATATTATTGCATATTTGGAGCAGAAAGATGATGTCTTATTTGCAAATTTGGAACAGCAGTGTTTTCTTTCTTCAAGGGAAAGTTTGGGCTAGCTTTGTTTGCCCTCTTCTAGGGAAAATAAGGGTCATCATTCCCAGCCATGTTTTCCAAAGAGTGATGTTGATCTTGATGATGATTTGGGGCAGCAAGAAGGTATTGTTTATGCAGTTTTTGATAGGCATTTCCATCCATATCCTTCAATAATCAATGCTGGTTGTTATCTTGATTTGGGGCAGCAAAAGGGTGTTATTATTATAGGTTTTGGGTAGAGCATTGTACTCCCTCTCCTAGGGTGTATTTTGAGCAATTCTTGCAGAGATATTTCCAGCAATGTAATTCTTTTCTTCATGCTGATTTGCATTATTTATTGGGGCTGTTTAGTCATGTATTTTATGCAGAGAATTTCCATCCACCAAATCAATTTAAAAATGATGAATTAATGGGAAAGAAATCAACAAAGCAGTATGCTTTAGGGGCTAGAAATGGTGCATTCCAATAATAGTTAAAGGTCATAATTTTCCACCCTCTACATCTAAAAGTATGGAATTTGCATGGAGTTTTTCAGCTAATCACTCTTGTTTAGGTGTTGGAAATGACATGGGGCAGCAAGTTATTTGTATCTTAGGTTTTGATAGTCATTTACAGCAATCTACTTTTTATAAGCCTTATCCAATATTGGATAGAGAGAGCTTGTGGAAATACTTGTTATTCTTGGCAAGGATTTGAGGTTGTTGATGACAATTCAAATGCCTATGTTCTCATGTTTATGTTTAGCCCTACTGTTATGAAGATTAAAACATGTACTCATTTCATGGTAGATGTTGTCTTGTCTTGGTCCATCACCAAGCATGATGGAAGAAACCATGTGATGGATGAGATGCTAAGGTGGCATCATCAGATATTTGACTTTACCTAGCAAGCTCTTGTTCATTTACTAGAGTAGCTAGGTAGGAGAATGAATATTAGAGTAGCTAATAATATTTTGGCATTAATGACTTGTTCCTTACTTGTAAAGCCAGTTCTAAAAAAATTGATGATGATAGAAATTTTGGATGTGATGCGGTGTTTAGGGATGTTGAGATTATCCATCCTACCACATATTTTTTTGGTTTTCTTGCATTGATGATCAATGCTAACAAGTCCATTTCAAATAATATGAGGTTCTCATGCACTCTAATGAGATTAAATCTCCCGCAGCTAGAGCCAAATGCTAACCCCCATTTTGCATGGGTATCCACATGTGATTTTTATCACATTTTCTTACATGTTCATAGAGATTTGGATGGCCTAGTATTAATGCTTGTGGAGACATTTTCTTGTGGAGCGTTCTTGATACTTGGCACATAGATGGCATCATAACCCTTGCATATATGAAATCACCTAGAGATAAGGAAAGAAGTAATCACCCTTGCATATATGAAATCACCTCCCCACCCACGATTATCCTTGGAAATTTGTGATGCATATCTCTGACAACACTCGACCTTTCAACATTGATATCATTATTGATGGTCCAGGCATTTAAATGGGAATTTAAAATAGTACAAAGGTTAGCACAATGTTAATTTTCGATTAAAGAATCCAGGTCTCTTTAGTCTTCTACGGTCTGGGTCCACCCTTGGGTTACAGCTTTAGGGTTTAGGGTTATATCATATTTCATTTTGTGGATCTGTCATTACTATTAGAACAACGGACATAGAATGAAAAAAATGGATTGAATAAAGAATCAAACCAGCAAAAGTGATGTGATGCGCTTCTCCACTTCCAGTATGATTCCCTGTTTTTTTTTCAACCCCACTGCACTAGAACCAAGCTGCAAATAAAATTTAAAAAAATGTAAGCTAACGGCTTGAAAGACAAAAAAACGAATGGAAATTCAATGAATAGAGGGATGTATTGAACCTTGATTGCTTCCATGGAAAAAATATTCCTACGAACCTGTCAAACCACTGAGTAATGTTAGGTGAGCTGGGCCTTATCTCCCCAGATCGAGCTCGTTATCCACCAATTCAATTTCGGGTTTACCCAGAAGCTCTGTCTCCATTCATCGCTAAACCTTCTTGATTGAGATCCCATAGAAGTCAATCAGGCTTGTTTGTAAATTTAGGGCAGAGAAATCATAAAAAGGGGGTTTCTCATGGTTCTGTTCTCACAAATTTTCGGCTCCATACGGGGATTGGGAATCCATGAGAAGGAAAAAATGTATGTCCTTCGATGGCTAGGACGAGAGTCAACATTCCTTCCAAGTGGATAGCTCATTGCAACGTATGGATGGCTCTATTATCAAGACAACTTCCTCTCCCTGCTTTGTCTCTCAGTGTATACTAATCACCTTCCTTGCTGACTACTCCGCCACTCAGAAGAGGCATATGATTGTTAGAGCCACTGAATATCAACTCATCGTAGGACAACTATATAAGCTCAGAACAGACAACATTCTTCGTCAATGTGTCTTATACCATTAAAGGCCTGATATTCTTTGGGAATGTCACAGTGGGGTTGCGAGTGGGCATGTTGGAGGTAAAGAAACTATGCAGAAGGTTTTGCAAGCAATTGGTTCTAGCACTTCCCAGAGCTTCTTGCACTGAATATAGTTCTATCACTGAGTGGCTATGAGATTGTTTCCTATGGTAACCAAATAAACTATCCATGAGGTAGAGTGCTTTGTGACTACCACATGCAATACTTAAAGTAATGGAGAATAGTAGAAATTATACATAGGATAAGGAGGAATCCTAATGTGTGCCAAATGGATTGTCGAGATTCAATTCATACACCCAACCCAATACACCCTCATGGGGCCAAACATCTCTTGTGGAACCTGGTAACTGGGTATAGCAACAAAACTGGTCGCGATCCACGAAATTTATAAACTGGCGATCCACGAGCTTTATATATAATTGCCAATTAGTGTCAAAAATATGACAACCATGTCTATTGGGTGTCAAAAATCCGACAACCATGTCTATTGGGTGTTGAAAATCCAACGAGTATCGGGCCACTATGAAAAAAAAACAAAAAAATGCATTTTATCACAACCAAAATCCGATTAGGAGCCCAAATTTCAAAGTGTTATCGGTTGATGCCATTGGATTTTTTGTTCAAATGTAGTTGTGAACATTTGTCTTCTAAGGTCTCACCTCAATTTATTCTTGATATATCTCTTATATGTATTTGTTAAAAAAAGGAGTTTCTTTCATTTTTTTTTTCTAAAGTTACTTTCAATTTAATTTTTTAGTATTAGTCCCTTTGACATATTTTCTTTAGTTGTGAATATACCTTTTTTTTAACAGAAACATAAACATTGTGTATTAAAAAAAGGGGGTTGTGGCCAAAATCTCTCCCTTTTCATACAAAAATATGAAATTAAAACTTCTTAGTTTTAAAATTTATAAACAACATAGTTTCCAGAAAAACTACTATTTTTCTATATTCTCATATTTTCGTGCTATTATTTACTATATGGTTTGTTTAAAGCCCTATATATTGACCCAATATAAAATTGATTCAAGTGATTTATCCACTATACCCACTATGGATAAAAAAAATCTTCCCTCTATAGATTAGTGAAAAGAGAGGTATTGCTTCCAAGCTTGCTCTAACCACTGTTCTGCAAACTATTATCTTCCATGGCTACTAGTTGGTATTGTCTAGGAAACCCAATTGATATAGTTAGTGATGTTTAGTTTCTTGAATCCTCCACCGTAGCCTTTGTTCCAATTCTAATTGCATCACATTTTCCTACAATACTTTGATTTTGTCCTCCATTTCCTCAAGCTTTTCCTTATTTCTTTCTTCACCAACCTAGAATAGAACCAACTTCCCTTTGTGCTTATCTAAATGATATTTTATTAATTACTTTTCTTCTCATGTCTATGGGGTCCCTAGAATAATTTGTCTCCCATTCATTGCTTGAATTTTCCCATCTCCTCATAATCACTACCATTATCTCTTGACAATATTCACAATGTTAGTTACGATGATAAACATATTATTGAAAGTCTCAGGAATTATCACAAAATGCACAACAATTAGGGTGTCCATGATGATTCTCCATGATTATAGGAGGTAACTTGTTAACTAAAAGTCACATTCCTCAAAACCTGTAGAGAAATTTGGGAGACCTGTATTAGACTTGGATCCTTGTTCCTCAGTAGCCAATGGAGTAACCATATAGGAAATTAAGACAATTCCCAAAATCCCTTTCCAAGGTTGGTACACCTTGGCAAACCACTTGGCCGAAAAAGCTTAAAGATTCTGTCATTATGGATTGATATCCATTTTCTTTACCCAGTTTTGAAGAAACATGGACCCATCCTAAACCTTCAATGGCTCCTAAGTTTCCACAACAATTTCAAAAAAATTTGTGGCTTGAGAGGTTCAAGGAGGGGGGCTAATGAGAATGTCTTCAAATTGTGACACTTGAATAGTTTCCTATGTAGCAAAATCTACGTAGAACTAATATTTTTTTAAATTCCCCATCGTGGTCGAATATCCGATGGCACTTCCTACGATTCTGACGACCATGCCATACCACAGATGGAAAATGTCATCGGTATTTTTATTTTTTGCTGGTATATGTGTCATATATCCGATGGTCATGTGGTTAGATATCTGATGGCCTTGCCTACGATTCCAACAATCATGCCATACCACCAATAGAAAATGTCATCGGTATTTTTGTTTTTATGGTATATGTGTCGGATATCCGACATACATGTGGTCGTATATATGACCTTTTGTAAGGTAATGTGGGTCAGATATCTGACGGATATGTGGTCAGATATTCGCCCTTCTATAAAATAATTTGGGTTGGATATCTGATTGCCTTGTGGTCAAATATATAACATGTATGTGTTAGATATCCGACATGTATTTTAATAAATTTGTGGTCAGATATCTGACAATGGCATGTCATATATATGACAATACCATATTGTTGTCAGATATCTGATGAAAATAGACCGGCGTTTAAAAAAGGAGAGGCTTGTCGGATTGTCTATAGCTTGATGTCAAAAATTGGACATATATACCTTCAGATTTTGGGTTCATATTTTCATGTAAGATGACCATAATCTGCGACAAATCACCTCGACTCTTACATTTAAAAACACACGAGCTCACCTTACTCAATTGGATGCAAATAAAATGAATGAAACTTCAGCACAAAGATGATATTCATCCATATGTTCCATCAATATTTTCTTCACAAGAGAGGGAAATAAATTAGAAAAGGTGGCAATGATTTTCGTTACATGGAGCAATTATATGAATCATTACAAGGAAAGCATCATTCAACCATCACTTTGCATGTCACTTCAATGGTAGTTATTGTGCAGTAATGATGGAAAGGACCAAAAAGTACATCATTGAAATATCCCACGTCCTCTATTTAACTACAGAAAGTTGTCTTTTTGCGACCAAATTCCATCATTCGACGGAAATTTTCTTCCTACGACTGGGATTCGGTCATCAACACCTTTCTTTCCTTTGCAAGAGATGGAGTGTCTTTGCGACCATTTTTTCATCTTCGATAGGTATATAGTCGGTCGACACTTTTTCTTTTACTATGACTCCCAAGTATTCTGGGACCAAACACCAATATTTGTTACATAATTAAAATTCATTTTTCTTTTCTATGTTCTCTTTTTTTTTTAATTTGACCAAGTTGCATCTATCCTGGAAAGGATTTAGCCGACTTCCATTCACCAATAATTTGAAATGTGTTCCATCTAGTTTCTATAGTTCCATTGTGCCTTCTTTAGTGATTTGAATGACAACATATGGCCCCAACCAATGTGTTCTCAGCTTTCCAGGGTGCTTAAAAAATTCACTTTCATACAAGAGGACAAGTCCTACGACCTGAAAGTTATTATTCTTGATGTGTCAGTCTTGCCATACTTTATGTCATTCCTTCTCAAAATTTTGATTATGACCCATGGAAAAATGTTCTTTTTCCAACTGCATAACTTGCGACAATATTTTTCAACATCACCAACATCAGTGATTTTAGTAATTGAAGAAATACTTAGACTAGGTACAGTGTATTGCATCGTCATAATAGCTTCTTGTCCATATACTAGTCAGAATGGATTTTGTCCTGTCAACTTCTTACATGTCATGCGATATGCCTACAGTACTGCATAAAATTTTTGGTCTCAGTCATCTCTTTGAACCTTGCAAATATTTATTAATGTGTTCTTGAGGATCTTGTTGAATGCCTCGGTAATACCATTCACTTGAGGGTGATATGGTGTCGTCTTTATGTGTTGTATTTGGAATTATTCAGTTAATTCTTCAATCAAATGATTGACAAAGTGGGTGCCCTGATCACTTATCAAAATTGTTGATGTATTTGTAACTTCAGAATGTATTCATCTATGTATCTTATGTATTGTAACCCGATGTTTATTCTGAGATGTATCTATATTGTAATTGAGGCATGTTTTCATGCCCCGATGTTCCGATCGGGAGGATCAATAATGTAAACAAGTCATGTCACGTCATTGTGGGTAACCCTCTGATTGTCTAAGGGTTAAAGTCCCCGCAGTTCTGGGGCACTGGGGTTATTAGACTCTCCTAGTAAAGGTCGGCCCTGGTAGGGTTTTAGTCATGTCAGGATTAGTATAAATAGAGATATGGACTCTCTATTTAACATACAACTCATACACACTCAAGTGTAGTGCATATTTGAGGAAGGAGAAGACACTGGGGCTAGACAAGAAGAATGTTACTACTGTCGGGAGATCACTTACTGTTTTGAGCTTTTATTGTTTTGGTGTTGATTCTATCTCTGAGGAAGTTGTGGGGTTTTCTCCATTTATGGTTTCCCTGAGGAAAAACACTGTGTTCATTGTCTCTTGTGTTTGATTACTGTACTTGTTATTCTCTCAGTTAAAGATCCTAAGTAATGCTAGCTTAATGTTGAAAAACTAACATGGTATTAGAGCTAACCTAAGAAGAAGACACTATGCAGCGATGGGAACTAGGGCTTCCTAGTTTGTGTATCTTCCTACACATATTTTTAGCAAAAGTAAGGTGGAATAACTCTCCTCCTTAGGGCGCATCTTTCTGTCGAAGCATAATCCAATTATGAGGTTTTTCAGTTTTGGACCCTACACTACTGCCGAAAATTAGGGATTTTCACAGAAGAGGAATTTTTTAGTGATCCCAAGCCTATATTGATCTCCTCCCCAAAATTGAAGTTAGTGATAAATTTCAAGGCATTTGGGTGGACAGATCTCTGGAAAAGTGAAACCCTAATTTGCTCCTGATCCAGTACTGCGGGATTTCAGCTTCAAATCCAAATCTGACATCTTGACCTAGTAATATCTAAATCTCTTGTATTTCCATTTGAGGTTCTCAGTTTAAGATGTCTCATCATACCAAGCTTGATGAAAAGCTTGAGGGAGCTGATAAATTTCGAGCCTGGAAGTATAGGATCTCCCTGGTCCTGGAAGAAAATGAGTTGGACTCCTACATTCATGAGGAGGTTCCAATTCTAGAGGGAGATGAGGCAAAGGCCTTACACAAGAAGAATATGGTTATGGAAAAGAGGATCATTGCTCATTCTATCAAGGATCACCTTATCCCGCAGGTGTCCTCTCTCAAAACACCTAAAGCTATGTTTGATGCCCTAACCGAATTGTTTGAAGGGAAGAACATAAACCGGAAGATGACTCTGAGGAATCAACTGAAGAATGTGAAGATTCAGAATGTAGAGACCATCCAGTCTTACTTCACAAGGGTTTCTCAGATCAAGGAACAATTAGAAGCTGTAGATGAAGAAGTGGAGAATGCAGAGATTGTGATGACAACTCTGAATGGCCTTCCTAGGTCATGGGATTCATTCATCAAAGGAATATGTGCCAGAAATAAGTTAGTCAAATTCAGCAGACTATGGGAAGAATGTTCTCAAGAAGAAGCACGGATAGCAGCTTGAGAAGAGAAGATGGGAAGTGAAGATCAAGCTCTCACAATTCACTCCAAAAAAGGCAGAAGAAGAGCTCATCACCCCAAAGGTAAGAATCCTCATCATAGAGACAACAATAGAAAGGACCTATCTAGATTAAGATGTTATACATGTGATGAAATAGGACACTTTGCAAAAGACTGTCCTAAGAACAAGGTCTGCTCTCAGAAGAATAAGGGGAACAAAAGAAGACATCATGCTCATGCTGTAGAGGATGATGAACCATCCAAGAAAAGAACCAGATATGAAAGTGAAGATTCTTCAAGAAAGGATGAATATGTTTTGATCTCCACCCTCACAGGTAACATTAATCATGGAAGTGATGATTGGCTTATAGACAGTGGGGATTCCAAACATATGACTAGATTCAAGGAATCCTTTGTGAGACTGTCAGAACATGAATCACCTCACAAGGTGAAGCTAGGGGATGACTACCAATATCCAATAAAAGGTAGTGGGGAATCTTCCTATAAACTAGACTCTGGAAAGTATCTAACAATGAAGGAAGTATTGTTTGTGCTAGCACTCAAGAAGAACCTCCTCTCCATATATGCACTAGATGCAAAAGGAATGAGGGTTGCATTCATAGATGGTCAAGTCATCATGTGTCCAAGAGAAAAGACTATCGATGATGCCGTGGTGATTGGAGAACAAGAAGGAGTATTGTACAAATTAAAGGGCCATCGAGAACAAGAATTGGTCCATGACACAATAGAGCCAAGTGAACTTTGGCATAGAAGGCTTGCACATGTGCGTTATAGAGCACTACCAATTGCAAGCAAAGCTGTTGAAGGTATTCCAAAATTCCAAGCAAAACATGATGGGGTCTGCAAAGGACGTGTGAAAGGAAAGAATACAAAGAAGACATTTCCTAGCAGCAAAAGAAAAGCCAAAGGAATCCTAGAAATCATCCACTCCGATGCATGTGGTCCTATGTCATCTAACTCACTAAGCGGGTATGCATATTATGTTTCTTTTATTGATGATTTTTCTAGGAAGACATGGGTTTACTTCATGAAAAAAAAAACGAAGTATTCAACAAATTCAAGGAATTCAAAGCCTTGATCGAGAACCACACTGAAAAGAAGATCAAGACTTTTCAATCAGACAATGACAGATAATTCACTTCGAATGAATTCAAAGAGCTATGCAAAGAATCAGAGATTAAGAGGGATTTTTCCACTCCTTATAATCCACAACAGAATGGGATTGCGGAATAGAAGAAGAGAACTATCATGGAAGCAGCAAGAGCTATGCTTCATGATCAAGATCTTCCTATGCATCTTTGGGCTGAATTTTCCAGAACAGCGATGTATGTATAGAACCGTACTCCACATAGAGTACTCAAAAACAAGACTCCTAAAGAAGTCTTCTCTGGCAAGAAACCATAAGTCAACCCTCTCAGAATATTCAAATGTCCTGTGTACATACACATTCCAAAAGAGAAGAGAACAAAATTAGATCCTTCAGGAAAGAAGGGTATATTTGTGGGATACTCTGAAAGCTCAAAGGCCTACAGAATATATTTCCTAAAATACAAGAAGATTGACATCAGCAGGGATGTGACATTTTATGAAGACACAGCTTACAACAAATCCAGAAAGAGACCTGCTAAAGAACCTGAAGAACCTGAAGCACCCAGAATTCATGATACAACCATGAATGAAGGAACTCAATAAGAAGATCGAGATTTCGAAGAACCACAAAGACCTGTAGATCCACCTCTGGAGAAGAATCCTCATAAGAGGAAACCTGCTTGGATACGAGAACTTATCCAAGGTGCAGAGAGATATGGGGCTCTAGAAGAGAATCACATAGAAAGAAAGAGGACCAGATCTTGCTCCGAGTATGTAGCTTTACTATGTGATTTCATTGATAAAGAGCCTTCCAGTTATGAAGAAGCGGCAAAACGGAAATAATGGAAGGATGCTATGATCGAAGAATATCAATCGATCATGAAGAATGATGTTTGGGATGTTGTTCCAAGACCAGAAGGGAAGTCAATTATAACTTCCAAATGGATCTACAAGATCAAACATGTTGCAGACGGTAGCATCAAAAAAATATAAGGCAAGATTTGTGGCTCAAGGTTTCTCTCAGAAGGAAGGAATAGATTATGAAGAAACCTTTGCTCCTGTAGCTAGATACACTTCCATCAGATCGGTACTTTCTCTGGCTGCAGTGATGAAATGGAAAATACACCAGATGGATGTCAAGACTGCTTTCTTGAATGGTGTAGTGGAAGAGGAAGTGTATGTAGAGCAGCCACTCGGTTTTGAGACTCATGACAGGGAGTCTCATGTGTGCAGATTGAAGAAAGCCCTGTACGGTTTGAAACAGGCACCTAGGACCTGGTACGGTAGAATTGACAGCTTTCTATCCAGTTTGGGCTTTACCAAGAGTAAAGTAGATTCCAACCTTTACTACAAGGTTGAAGATGGAAACCCAATGATGCTTCTACTATATGTAGATGATCTATTTGTGGCAGGTATGGATGGGTTGATTGATGATACGAAGAGAAAGCTTGCTGCTGAGTTCGAAATGAAGGACTTGGGGATGATGCATTACTTTCTAGGTATGGAGGTGTGGCAGAGTACAGCTGGAATCTTCCTTGGACAAGGGAAGTATGCAGTAGAGATCCTGAAGAGGTTTGGGATGATGGACTGCAATGCTATGGCCACACCTATGGCATCGAACCTAAAGCTCTTAAACGATGCTTCATCAAAGTCAGTTGATGCTACGATGTATCATCAGATGATTGGGTCCTTGATGTACCTGACGAACACGAGACCAAACATTTGCTTTGCTGTGAACACCTTGATCTAGAAGATAAAGTTAAAGAGACATGCGGAAGAGTTCACTAGTGGCGATTGGCAGTGTTTAAATTCATTCATATGGTTCCATTATCTTTGTTTCCTTCCTAGAGTGTGACTTGAGTTTCAGAAATATCGTGCTAGGTGCAAGTCTTAAGCAATTTTGTCATAATAGATACACCTCGGACTTGATACTTAAGTCAAAGGAAGTTTTCTCTTTGCAATGTATCCCTTTTGATCATGTTTCTTAAGACACTTTGACAAGTATTTCCCAAGTACAAGGAAATCATTTCAGCATCATTAGATAAATATGGGAAAAGAAATATCTTCAATAGCTTAGTCAAAAAATCACTTTAATAAACAAAATGCCATCTAGGGATAATGTTCTTCAACCAATTGACCAATCTACATAAACAAATTACCTAAGCATTGATCATATCATTGAGAATTCGAAATACATATATTAATTAAGCAATGATCAAGTCAAGAAATTTTCACTACAATATTTTATTAGTAATGATTGTTATTGCGTAAATATCTATGTTTTTTTAAATGCTTCTAAATTTTATCACATTGGCATATGTCCTAAGACATCAGAATTTTATTGCACCGACATAAGTTAGGTGCTATACATCCCAGGGTGGGGGAGATCACCTTATGCGTGTATCCTTAGCAGACAAAATTAAAAATAAAATAAAAAAGATTAAATGTCTTAATTTATTTAATTTCCTTTAATATAAATAAATTTATGTATTATTTATCTTTCCATATTTGAAAATAAGTTATAAACTAGAAAGATCCATCTTATTTTTGGATATCACTCTTCTAAATGGATTCAAAAAAAAAAAATGTGTAGATATATTACAGTTACACTTTAAAAAATGCTTACAAGGTTAAGATGGATCTATGTTAATTTGATTACTACGATATTTCATAAATTCATCCAAGAAAGTGTCAACTATTTAAATAACGTTATTCATGATATTACTTGAAGTTGACTAGGCAATATTTATGTTTTGACATTCAATAAGTAACCCCATGTCCTTTTTCTAATAGTTTGACTATAATTACAACATGTTTACAAACTCTTGGCTCAAGACTGGAACACATCCTAAGTTACCTAAGCTAAAATTGAAAAAAAATAAAGTATATTAGTCACACATACATTTAGCATCACCAAAATTAGCTACATATTCCTTCTAGTGTTGTTGTTTTGTCAAAAATGCTTGTACTTATCCACTTTGGTTGAAATTGTGAGTATTCGAGTTGATTCACATGAATAAGCAAACGTTCAATCACAAACATTACTTTGAAATCAGCAAAGATATCATACATATTTCCATTGTCCTTAAAGTCTAAAGGAAAACTAAAAATGTTTTTTTTGTGGTATATTTTTTTTGATCTGTAAACTATCGTGGATATTACACTAGAAAACCATGTCACAATAGAGCTTACAACTTTATGCAAACTCTTAGTTATGCATTGTTTACTAAAGATTGAAGATCCATTGTGTTAGCTTAATTGCATGGAATTCTAAAATAAATTGAAAATAAAATAAAAAATATAGAGAAAAATAACACATCCAAACAAATAACAAAAGATATACCCTGGGAAAATCCACTCTTAGGAAAAACCATCCAAAGGTGAAGGATATGCCTTGTCTTTTCTTTTTCAATATGCAACACAAATACAAATAAAGTGGTACTCTCTATGGATTTACCTGTGGCATTTTTCCATATATAAATGCTAAATGATTTCCTATTTCATGTGCTATGCTCTAATACCCACTCCTGGGCTCTTGCTCGGCTATGGAAAAATGCAATAATACCATAAGAATGGAAACCCTTCTTCTTCTAATGGCCTAGCATTTAACAATGTCTAAATAGCCATATAGGGTTAGTTTTTAGAGTTTTTGCATGGCATAATGGTCAATGTGATAGGTAATCTTGTGGAATGCATAACTTCCTCATACTAACTCTGATTGAGGTGATGTTTGCGATGTTGGAAATATATTGGAGTGTAGAACACCATCGATGGGTTATGAAATATGTTCATAAATTTTTTACCTCAAAAAACATAATTTAAGACCTCAAATGGGCCTCGGAAGGTTATGGACCCCAAATTTTCAAAGTAAGACTTGCCCCTAAAATGAGCCCATCCAACCAATTAATCCAATCTTTCCACCCAAAAAGCACCAAAATAGATGAAAAATCATATATTGATCCATTTAGGATCATTTGGGATATAAACTATGTTAGATTTTAGAAACTTAAAGATAAAGGTGTAGACTATAACATACATGCTACCCTCAATAACCATTTGGTGTATGGGTAGAATTTTGTTTTGGTTTCCTAACAGGATGATGAAATTGGCATGTGAGAGAACTAACACATTAGTATTATTAACAATTAAAGTATAATTATCCAAGCCATAACATAATGATTATAGTATTTCTTTGCATAACTAACATGCAATACATATAGTTGATCCATTTCCATAGATTATTGATGCTAGTTATCCAACCCAAGCTACACTTAAAAAAATGCAGCAAGATTATGCTAATTCTCTATCATGAACTCAATTAATATAAATATCAAATTATAATTATAAGCTATTCCATGCAATACTAAAATTTGGGGAAAAAAAAAGAAATATCATAATCAAACCATTAGTATGTACTTGTGTAAGCATGCATCATCCAATATGCAATTACAATCATATGATTTTGTAAATACTAAACTATAGCAATGGCACATTCATTTGCATGTGATGCTAACACAATATCTCACTTGTGATTACATTCCTACAAGCATGCACTATTTTTTATACATTACATTTATTTTATTTGCAGCTATTGCACTATAGCAATCGCATATTCTTACATGCCCAACTTTAGCAACGCATTCATCATACATCAAATGTAAGTGAATAATGTTAACACAATGAATGGAGAACACTTATACATCTCAAATTGATTAGAAATAATTAAACAACAAAAACATAGCATAAGATAAATACTTAGCTTAAATAGATTCTCTTGGCAACTGAATGTGCAAGTGCAACGTTCCTCCTAATCATAGACACTTTGTCTAGCATGTACTATTTCTGCTTGAGAGGACATCCCTGAACTTGGAAACAAATCCACTAGTGCAAAGGAGCGATAGGAACGTATTATAAATATTTAAATCTTCATAACCTAAACACTAAGTACACAACCATTACTGGACTTATCCTCAAAGACCCCCTGGATTCGATCCTCAACGGCTAAAATAGTAAGGTCTTCTCTTAAACACTCGAGTTTTTTTTCAATCAATTAAGACAGAAATATTCATTTTTCAATTATATAGCTTAACTCTAAAATAAAAGAGGTATCTCTCAATCAATAGAGCTCAATTCTAGTCACTTAAAACAACAAAGATCTCGGCTCTTATAAAATACACAAAATTAATCCCTCGTCTAGATTATCAATAGAGTTTGATTCTTGAAAATTAAAGTATTAGAACTCGGATATCAATCGTTTAGACTTAGATTTCAATAAACAAAAAATATCCATCTTGATTCTCAAATAATATATAGAGCTATAATATTCAAAATGATATCAAGGGCTCAGATCTCTTCCATATAAGCCACCCTCTCTTTCAAAAATGAACAATAATCAAGATCATGTTCAATGGGTCATATTTCTTCACATAGGCCACATGTCTATGTATTAACAAAGCCAATATAAAGGATAGGCTCCACTCTCATAAAGACCACCCACCTATTTACTAAAAGCAATGCAAGAGAGTTCTATGTTGGAGTTTCGACTCTCATGAAAAAAAACAATAGAATTGCTTATATTTTAAACACTATGAGCTCGGCACAAAAAATAACCCATTAAGTCGATATAGCATTCATGCTTTCACACAATACAACAAAAGGAAAGAGTAAATGCACTCTTAAATAAAACATATATTGGTTAGAGATTGGATATTCCTAGAGAACACGACTCACAACCAATACATTAAATAGAATAAATAATCATGAGTAGAGCTCAACTATACAAGAGAGAACAACCCGCAATAGTACTAGTTCTTACGAAGAATTCCCCTCAATTAAACAGTTCATAGTTACTAAATGGGGGTATTTTTCTCGCTCTAGAGGACGCCCTCTTCAATAAACAAAACCAAATATATATATTCAAATGGTCAAAAAGTGAGACTATAAAACCACCAAGTACTCTATCTAGTGCCTAAAGATATTCCCACCACCCAAAATAACTTGACCATTTACTACATCACATTTAGGAACTCTGATTTGGTGTCCTTGTATATATATTATGAATATCAAAGGCATTGCCACCAGATGAATTTGTGGATCGAATATGATGATCAAAACTCTCGTATTGTCTTTTCCATAGTTGTTTCAACATTAGTTGATAGACAAAATACTCTTCATTGCGATTGGATTATGTGTATGTTCATGATCTTATTGAATATTGGTTTTTTTTCATATTTTTATGTTGATAAACGTTTTTATTTGAGCTTTGGGGTGGACTATGGCCTATGTTTTTTCATCTATATATGAGGATGAGACAAGTGTACTGTCCGATATTGATTCTATGACAGTGATTCAAAATTCAAAATAAACAATTATGAAAAAAGAATATAAAAAATAACTAGTAGCTAGCTGATGAATGGATAATTAGTAGCAATGCATGGATAACTCATAACAGATGAATGGATAACTGGTAACAATGCATGGATAACCCATCGTTGATGAATGGATAACCAACCGTTTATGACAGATAACTAGAAGAATGTGAGATAAAAAGAAAAAGAATATAAAAAATAAGTGTTAGTTGATAAATGGATAACCTAGCTGATAAATGGATAACCGGAAGGATGTCGAGGATAACATGTAGTTAGGCATGGATAACTCATAGTTGAACCCGTTTAACTAGAAGAATATAAAGAATATAAAAAAATTCCAAACTATCTTCCATTCCATAACTATCTCTTAACCATTTGATCCCTATCAACGTGATCCAACCACAAACTATGTGGATGTGCTAGTTTTTAATACAGGATCTCCTCTACATGAATTGTCAAACTCATTTAACAAAACCTAGGGTGGCATACCAAACTGGTCATGGTG
Organism: Pseudotsuga menziesii; assembly: GCA_001517045.1. NCBI lineage: Eukaryota > Viridiplantae > Streptophyta > Pinopsida > Pinales > Pinaceae > Pseudotsuga > Pseudotsuga menziesii. Next base: position 131,479 of record LPNX011110505.1, on the reverse strand, counting down.
GTGACAAGTTTGAAACAAGAAAATCTTTAAATGAGTCTGCATTTTTCCACAAACATGCTGCGCACACATGTCTGCTAAGCACCTTCCAATGGAGGGAAGAAGGTAATGTACTTATTGTAAAGACACATCCAAGTGGAGATATGATCTTGGGCTTGTTATCATTTTTAAGGGTTAAGCATTTCTTTGTATATGAAATTTAGGAAAAAACTGCTCACTAAATCAGTAAAAATACTTTTGAACTTCGAAGTTAAACTTTAAAATTGAATATTTTATTGTTACCATTCATAAATAATATTAAACGAATGAATAACCATTATTTTCTTTGACTATAGATGCAAATGCATTTTTCGTTTGGTATTCACTCCATCTAATTACAATATTCACTTTATCATACTAACTCCATCTAATTACACAATTCACTTCATTTAGATCATTATAAAAATTCACTCAATCTAAATCATTATAGAAATATTATGTTGTCAAAGATGGGCATAAGGAACATAGGGAAAATAAAGTGGGTAGTTGGTTAGGTGTAGTATGGGTTGTATATTTATAATAGTTGGAATTAAAGATGGGTGTAAAGAACATAAGGAAAATAAAGTGGGTAGTTGGTTAGATGTAGTATGGATTGTATACCTATAATAGTTAGAATTGATGGCTTTTTTAAGCTTACTTGATTAAGTTGGATTGTGTGAATAGTTTGTTGTATTATTTGGCATCGACATTTTGAGAAAAATGTGGTAAAAGAAAAGCTATGTCATGGATTCACCTTATTGTCTCTATCTCATTGTCCCATCTCGTAGGAACTATGAGATAGTGATAATTATCAAAGATAATGCAAATGCATCTTTTCATATGGTTGTGGTTAAGTGCTTAGGATTGAGTATCATCATTCAAACTTTGTTGGTGTAGAACTTTTGTTTATGTGTGAGGGAATATGTTTTGATATTTTGGCATTAGTCTCTCTTCATCATAAAAAAATATTTAACATATAATTGATATGGCTAAACAAATACAAGTGAAAGTTTATAAGACAGTTTTATCATTTTAATGTTTATAAGATTAAGGTTGCTTATTGTGATTCTTCCTTTGAAAATGGTTAGGATGATGGATACCACTAATGTGTTGCTTTGGTAATCATTTATCTTTGATTTGATGAATTTGGTATTTTCTTTGAATTTTCCTGGAAAATAGATAGAACCAATGCATGTTGTAGTGTTTAGTTTTAGATAAATGAGGTTGGGTGCTTCATCACTTGTTGGGATTCATTTTCAATCCCTAATCATGTATGATTTAAGGCTTTGTATCTTAGTCATTCAATTGAATTAATTCAATTATAAGCATAAGGGATGCATTTTATTTCTATGTTTTGACGAAGAAGCAAAGCACATATACTATTTTAGCAAAGGAGGATGATTGCAAAAGTATTGGTATGCAAACAACAAAACAATGTCTCAAATCATCCCATGTAACAGACTAAAAAATTTACTAATTAAAAAAATATATTATCACAAGATGAGTCCACAACACTCCTAGATCAACCACATTGGCATGATCGTATATTTTTTGGCACTCCTATTTATTTCCTTTTAATCTTTATAGATTAAGGGCGGGCTCAAATGTTTGGGTTTTTTCCTGAAGCCAAATGCATATTACATTGTTGATTGGATGTGGCTATTAGAAAAATTTGAAAATATATTTTTAGGCTGGAGTTATCGTTGGTTGTCTAGAGCTGGCAGACTAGTTTTGATTAAATCTGTTTTGGAAGCCATTCCGGTTTTTTGGATGTCTCTCTCTTGGATACCTAAAGGTATCTTGGAAAGAATGCACAAATCTTGTTTCTCTTGTCTTTGGAGGGGGAGCGTGGATCATCAGGTCATCGCGTGGGTTCAATGTGAGAGGTTAGCCATCCCTAAGGCTCTGGGGGTTGGGGATTAAAAAACATATTTCTTTTTGCTAAAGCACTGGCTGCAAAGGTCTCGTGGAGACTTATACATTGAGAAAGTCTATGGTTTTAGGTGATTCATCAAAAATACATTGCCCCTCTTTCTATTCTGGATTGGATTTGTTTGACTGATAAACAGAGAGTTGGTTTCTCTGTTATCTAGAAGGTTGTATTACATTATTTTGGTCTCATTGGTTCTGGTCTGATTTGGCGGGTTGGTAATGGTAGACTGGTTCAGGTTGGATTGGACCCCTTGGTGGGTTCTGATGGTGCACACTTATTATCTGCGGAATTAAGGTTGTTTTTGGAAGACAGGGGGATTTATTTCCTCTCTCAAATGGTTGCTCCTAGTTTGTCAACAATGTGGCATCAAGGTTGGATTTCTGGCATTGATTTGGGATTGACGATCGAACTTTATGTGGAGTGGGAAAACTATCTGGAAGTACTGAGAAATTCTCATACTAGACTGTCAGATTGGGTGGATTCACTAGTTTGGGAGCATCACTAATCTGGGAAATACACACCTACGCATTGTTATATACAATTAAATTTGGAAACACAAAATCAGCCTATTATTTGGTGGTGGAAGAAACTCTGGAAGTTAAAGTGTCCCGCCAAAGCCAAAATTCTTTGTTGCTTTATTTTGGAAAATAAAGCCCCAACTGGGGATGTTCTTCAACGTCGATGCTTATAGGGTCTAGGTAGATGTGCACTCTGCATCAACTCTCTTGAAACTCTTGATCATATTTTTCTGCATTGTCGGTACACTCAACATAATTGTCAACGGGTTGGATTAGCTCTAAATACCTGTTTTATATGGCATGGACCAAATTTTGTGGAGGCATTCCATGTATGGTTTGTTGAGAATGGATGCCTGACATATAGAGCTCTTCCTTGCATTATATCATGGGGATTCTGGCTGGCCGTAACCAAAACCATTTTTCAAGACCTACGAATGCCTTTGGAGGTGGTTGTTGCCAATATTTTGGTTGTTTTTCAACATTTTCCCCAAACAAATCTGGATACTACTGTTAGAACTGTTCGGGTGGAGGTGATTAACCATATTAGACCTTTGGGTTTTTTCGATGGCTCCTTACAGGAGAAACATCTCACATGTGGGGGAGGGGATTGTCTATTTCTATCCAACTCTCATTTCTTTCATTTATTGGTTGGCCTAGGGAGAGGTTGCAACAATTTTGCAGAATTTATGGCTTTAAAACGTCTTCTCTTATTTGTTGTGGAAAAGAATTGTCATACTTTGAAAGTATTTGGCGATTCAATGATTGTGCTTGAATGGGCTAGCTGATCTTCCAGATGTGATGTGTTTCGTCTACTACCTATTCTTGAGGAAGTGATTCTTTTACAACATATATTTAACAGTATATGTTTTACACATGTTTACAGGGAACAGAATGGGGTGGCTGGAAGGATTTCCAAGGAAGCCACGGAGCTCCCGTTTGGTTGTTGGAAGATCTTAGAACAATATCTAGCTGGCAGCTATAGTTACTATCATCGAACATACAATGAGGAACAAGTGCTTGTTGTTTTGAAGAGGGATTAATGGACAACATTGTGTGGATATCTTTATTGATATATGATATATGTAATATGTTTTTTGGATAAAGCTTGTTTTGACAAATTTGTGAATACTCTACCACATGTAAAAATTGTAAAAATTTTGTAATACTGTGGAAACATTAAATTGTTTTTGTTGAAAATGTATGGGGCACTTATCTACCTTTTATACATATGTGAATGTAATTTTTTTCTTGTCTGAAATAAAATTACGATTTTTTTCGAGGAAAAAAAACACTCCTAGATCAAGGCTAATGTTCTAGTTTGTGTCACCACTGCATGGTTTACCATTTTATTCTTGTCACACTTATTCTTATTAAACGTCTCCGAGCCTAATATCCACCCTAAGGTATCAGGAGGGGGTATGGGACTCTTTCAAACCTCATGCACATATATAGTTATATGTATATTTGAAAACCCATTTGATTCATATTTTATTACCCATTATATTTGAATCATAGTATATTACCCATATATTTGAACACCCATTTGAATCATTGTTTATTAATCATAGAATATAAATCATTTGATTAACTTTGGTGACAACAAGTTGAGCTATTTAAGTTGTTCTTGGTTTTTTATAACTATTATTGTTGTTGTTATATCCCATGATCACATTAGCAGTTTGCTTGTAGGGGGTGGCTACACCTAGCCAAATATTGGGAGAGTTAGTCCGCTAGGTCACCGATCGCATAGTTATTAGTTGCAACACGATGAATGAAACATACATTGGAACGTCCCAGCGAGGTCATGATATGACTCGAAATCCTTGGTACATTTGTGCATTAACGATCATGTGAACTTTTGCATGCTACATCATTCTATGTGGAACTATGATATGGCAACGTGGTACTCCTCGTGGCTCCATGATGGAGTGTTGTATTGACCTAGTTCCTAGACAACCTCTTTCCAATTGTCAGGTGTATATACAACCACTATATTGAACCATTTCTTCGGCTCCACGTCATGTCAAATATGAAAATACATTAAACATACTAGATGTTGCCTAGATAGAAAGATTTAATGGTTGATTGTTTTTGGTGCTTATTGTAATACTCAAAAAATTTCATAAAAATTTAAAATTTTTCTTATGACAATAAATATTTACAATCGTCACTTAAGAGGGACATTTAACTGTTAACAGTTAATGTATTAAGGTCTAAACTAGAACTAAAAACTGATTCCTTTATTAAACTATGTTTCTGCATACTTAATTATTTGCTTCATAATTCAAAATTAAAGATTGATTTAGAAGGTGATGATCTGAAGTAACATGAGCTGAAACATCTATTTGTTTACTATGTACTAAAGTTGTTTTACTGTTTGTAAACATGAAGGAACTTCAGTTCATGTCTGAGGATTACTTAGATTTTTAGCTAATGCAGTGAAGTGATGCTTCTTGTATAGGTTCTTTTTACAGGAAAGACGTTTTGTAATCCAGTTTCAGGATCAAGATTAATTATCTCAACTAGCATAAATAAAATGCTAGTTTATTTGTTTAGTTTACAGCTTGAGCAAAATAAGGTATCGCCAATTTTGTGTAGTTACTTTTTGTTTATTTGTTCATAAGCAAATACTTGGAAATTAAATCACAACATAGGAAATAGATGTTTTCTATTTAGTTTTGACTATAAATTGTACATCATATATATTTTTCTTTTTATTTCTTTCTAAAGTTGGGTTGAAACAAACCCTACATGCATTCTGGGAAATAATAAGTTCTGCAACTAGATCTTACCTTACAATGTCATTTGTCATCGGGACAATTTATATATACTTGTATAAATTCAAAGCAATTGTTTCATAAACTTGGGTATAAAATAAATGTCTATTATATATGACACTACCAGCTACCTGCATAGAAGGTTCTATTAAAACCTTGGTAATTACCAAATGCAGGTGCAAATGACTCCAAGATAAGATTAAAGTGAAGTAATACTATTTTATTTCAAGGGTAGAAAGATATTACCTAGAGAATGATTCTAAAACCAAAACCTTTTCCCATACTACTACCAATTACACGGTCCTCATTACATAGTTGTAATTCCTAATTAAGAAAAGATTATAACCATGTGATCTTTTTAATTTATACTTATACATCTTGTGTTAAAAATTAATTTATCGATTTTCAAAAGAGATTATAACGATGGTTATATTAAACCTTTTGTTTGCAGTCTACACCAAAGGGCTCTTTGAAACTATAGTGTAAAAACCCAAAGTATTAAATTTGAGGTGGAGTCCACGTGGTCATTGGTGAATGGATAGGGTTTTGACTTGGGTGAACTACACAATAAAGCTCTCCAAAACCCTAAAATCTCGCATTCACCCTATTTTTTTGCTGTGGAGAGCCGCCGCCAGGATCCTGGCCTTATGGCCATTCACACCATTGCTTCATCTTCATGAGTGATGGCATTTGAATTCAAAGGTTTGCTCCGTGAAAATATTCCTTCGTGCGTTGCCTAACTGAAAACTCTATCTTGATAATAGTGAGGTCTCGGTATTAGTTCACAGCTTGCCTGGTGGAATTTTGTTGACGGTGGAGAGTTTAGGTTCTATCATGGCCTTGGTTGTTGTCTTAAACAATCTTGTCGAGGTATTAACTTAGGTTTTTATCCTGCCCAAACTACTAGAATAAAAGGTTTTATTGGGCTCGATTCGCTGTGTAACCAAACTTATTGTGCGGCCGAAGGTAAAAAATCTCCAGGTAAGCTTATTCGCTCTTCCTGCAACATCTTTATCATTTCTTTACTGTCACTAGGTTTTTCTTATGAATAAAAATATAATGTTTCTCTGTTTTAATGTGTAGGTTATTTGACAAGTACTACTGGAAACTGGGTGGCATAAACTGCTTCAGGAGGGAGTCCTCCACGCTACTCAACCCAACCGGTAAGCCTCGATTCTTGCCTCAGGTGAACCCTCTACGATGGGTGTGGGGTTAAGGGTGATATTGTTCCACCGAGATGCAACTTCTTGTTGTGGTTATAATGTACTCAGTTTGTTTGGAAAGGCTGTGTGGATGACTTGAATGTTTCGATGAAATTATTGTGAAGACTTTTCAGTCATAGCTTGATTTATAGTAACTACTATTGGGATAGGCCATTAGGTCGTGACTTCGTTGGAAACTATTGTGGTTTTATTTTTTTTAAATTAGGGTTTTTAATTTGTAGACTTGTAAAAAAAGGATAGCTGTAAGGCTCGACCATTGGGTTGTTACGAATGTTAATGGATAGAGATAGTTTGGTTTTGAATAGAACTGAGTTGTTTTAATACATTTTGCAGTCTTTCAGAATTTCGATTTTCGATTTTTAAGTGTTTATTTTGATTAAAAAAATGTATTTTATTTAATGTTAACTTAGGATTTTCTTATTATGATATGAAAGTAGAAGAAATGAAATTCTTCTTGATTGTAGGGTTCGATCCTGTGACTTGGTCTAGATTTATTACCATAATCTTAGTTTTAATTTAATTTTTAAGTTAATATTATAACTCTGTTTATTTTTAATAGAATTCTACTCTACTATGTAATTGTATTAGGATTATTAAATTGTCTTTTCTTATTTTATTTTAGCTTATTCTTGAATAAAAGTTTTAATACTGTTCTGTGTAATTTATATTTAATACTGGGCATTTATAATATGGATTTTGTAGTTGTAAAAATGAAGAATTTGATTTAAGAGAAAGAGGGTAAAACTATAAAAGCCCTTTTCTGGAATGAAGAAGAAAAAGTAAGTTAGTTGATAGTTTCCCTAATTTAGGGTTTGTATTTTTATTTTAAATTTAAAAAATGTGCATTGTTATTGTTAAACTATAATGTGTTTATTATCTGATGTTTACTTATGATATTAATGAAAATTGCTTAGATGTTTATGCCAAACCTAAACGATTACTATACTTCATTTTTACTGTTTAATGGCTATTCATGCTTGTGTTATTTTTTTGTTCTTATAATATTTAATAACTATGTATACTTATAATAACTAATCTTATCGCTAGTAATTGATTACTGTGTTGAAGAGAAACAGTTACACAACATGTGTATTGGTTTTAAAAGACCTTCCTTTATGATAGTTCATGTTGAACTTTTTTAGTAGGTGCATTCTAACTAAGAAAACTTCTGAACATTCCTATAAAGAATCTATAAAAAGTAAATAAACATCATCCTACATTCTTGATTTGATTTTATCCATCATAATTTAATCGCACCTACTGTACTAGAGTACTACCTTTTTGAAGGTGTGGAAAAATACAGCTAGGTATTTTATCCATCAATAAATTTGAAATTACCCTAATCATTCATTCTAATCCAAAGATCATCTATCTTTCAACAGTAAAATATTTTCTCCAAGTAATTTTAATAATAGATGAAGGAGACACATAAACATATTATTTCCTAAATTCATCCTTCTTGTTCCTAATATTGCATAGAGAAATTAGAAAGAGCGTGTAGAACCTAGCAATGTAGCAGAGAAGACAACAACTTATGGAGCATGTTCCTCCCAACCAACTCCTGAAGATAGCTAAACTGCAAATCTTAGGACCCTCAACCCTATCTACCGGTCCACATGGTTGAAATCACTGGGTGAGAGAACTGGTTTAGAAACCTCTACAACTCCATAGAGTAATCAGTAGTAATCTTTTTTCCTGTAGCAGTAAGAACTCAGCTCAAGTCAGTTGCACTAGTTCAGAACTTCAACACTTTTCACTCAAAAAATTATGCTTGTCCCCTCCATCGAATTTCTTGTGCATTAATTTCACTCAAAATTTTCACAAGTAAAGAATGAGCAACCTCAGCTGAATTCAATGGGAAGTTTTATCAGCATGCCTAGGTCTTTTGGGTCAGTTTTCACTTAATGAGCCACCTGCTCTTATTCCACTTTCTTGGGGAACATGACCACAAAAATAGTGAAGTTTCCTCCTGCAACAACTAGAAGTAGTTTGAGGATGCTGCCAAGTGTCAATATGCTCTCAACCCAACCTATTCCACCAAGTGGTTAGTAAAACACTCATTTAACAGCCTCCTAACAGCCTCCTTAATATATTGTCTCATCTTTTATTTATTTAATAATAAAATATTCAGCAATTAAATGCAATTATCCTTGACCCCACTTAGTCATTAATTACAAACTTTATAATAAAATTAAAACATAATGTATCCTAAAACATAAAATGTTTTTGCAATTTGGGGTATGTGACATACACACCCCCTTAAATATAACATCATCCTCGATGTTATTTTATTCATTGTCCTCAGAGTTGCCCTGAAACAGAATTGGATATGCTTCCTGCATATGACTCTCCAATTCCCAAGTGGATTCTTCTGGACTAAGGTGCTTCCATTGCACTTTCACGTTCCCAATGGTGCGATTCCGAAGCAAGATATCCCTCCTTTCGAGGATACAATCTAGTTCCACCAAAAAATGTCCTTCGAGTTCCACCTGCACATCATTCCAATTTATAACATGAGTAACATCATGTACATATTTTTTAATATAGAGATATGAAAAACATTATGAACCTTCAAATTTGGCGGTAAATCCAGTTGATATTCCACCTGTCCCATTTTGGACAATATCTCAAAAGGCCCACAATATCGGGGTGCCAACTTAGCACAACTTCCTAACTTCGAAGAACTCTTTTTAGGCCTTACCTTTATAAAGACATGTTCACCCACCTGGAACTCTTTCTGAGTTCGTTTAAGATCTGCTTGACTTTTCTGTCTGTCTTGCGCAACTTTTAAGTTACCTTGCACCTGTTTTACAATTAACTCCATATCCTTTAGTAGTTTAGGTCCTAGTACTAACCTGTCAACTGGGTTACTCCATGAGATGGGGGTATTACAATTTCTTCCATACAAAATTTCAAATGGGTTGTATCTTGTTGAAGCTTGGTAGTGATTGTTGTAAGAAAACTCTACCAAGTGTAAGTAATCCTCCCATTTCCCTGGTTGTTCTCTAACATAAATTCTAAGCATATCTTCCAACACTTGATTCACCCTTTCAGTCTGTCCATCCATCTGGGGATGAAAATAAGTACTAAAATTTAAAGTAGTATTCAGGCCTTTAAATAATGACTTCCATAAATTTCCTGTAAACTTAGGGTCTCTGTCTAAAATTATAACTTTCGGTATCCCATGTAAACAAAATATGTGTTCCATGAATATATCAGCAATATTAGCAGCCTTGTAAGTGGTATTTACAGGTATAAAATGAGCTGATTTGCTAAGTTTATCAACGACTACCATTATCGAATCATTCAAATTCTGATTTCTAGGTAGACCTATAATAAAATCAAGACTGATTATTTCCCATTTCTAGCCAGGGATGGGTAATTGCTATAGTAAATCGGCTGGATGCTAGTGTTTAGTCTTAACTTGTTGACATTCAAAACACTTGGCAATGTAATATGTCAGTTCATTCTTCATGTTTGGCCAAAAATAATCCTTGTGTAACATGGTTATAGTCTTCTGATAACCAGGATGTCATGAGTAAGGAGTCTTATGAATTTCATTTAAAATCAATAGCTTAATTTTAGGTACATTAGGTATATACATCATGTTTTTGTATAGTATTAATCCTTTTTCATTTAGACTATACCCTGTACTTAAACTTTCAGTTAAACATTTTGCTACTTTTGCTTGTAATTTCTGATAATTTTCATCCAATTTTACTCCTTCCTCTAGCTGTTCTTCTAAATATGTTTTATAAGTGTTGACTACTGCTACAAAATTCAGTCTTGCATTTCTACTTAGAGCATCAACAACCTTATTTTATTTTCCCTTAATATGTTGGATCTCGAAATCATACTCACTAAGGAAAGATAGCCACCTAGCTTGCCTTGCATTTAAGTTAGGTTGATCCAAAAAATATTTTAATCCTTTATTATCTGTCATTAACATAAATTTTCTTCCGATTAAGTGATGGCGCCACATCTTCAAAGCATGTATGACGGTAGCCAACTCTAAATCATAGTTTGCGCAGTTTTTCTCATGAATTTTAAGCTTCCTAGACTCGTATGCGATTATGTGTCCTTCTTGAGTTAAGACCCCACCTAGACCATCGTTGCATGCATCAGTGCATACTACAAAGTCCTTATTAGGATCAATAATTCTTAAGACTGGTGCAGTAGTTAGTAATGTTTTTAACTTTTTAAAACTTTCTTCACACTTTTGATTTCACTCAAATTTCTTCCCTTTCTTCTGTAAAGAAGTTATGGGATTTGCGGTTCTTGAGAACCCCTCAATGAATCTTCAATAGTAACCTGTAATCCCCATGAATTATCGCATGTCAGCGACATCCTTTGGGACTAGCCATTCTTCAATTGCTTTTATCTTTTCTAGATCAACTGAGATCCCTTCTTTAGTTACTACATGGCCCAAGTACTATATTTTATCCTTAAAGAAATCGCACTTACTAAATTTAGCATAAAGATGATGTTCTCTCAACTCTTGTAAAACAATTTTTAAGTGATCCTCGTGTTCTTCTTTAGAATCAGAATAAATTAGAATGTCGTCAATGAATACCACTACGAATTTATCAAGATACTTATGCAATACATTATTCATTAGGCACATGAAGATAACTGGGGCATTAGTAAGCCCAAATGGCATAACAACAAACTCATAGTGACCATCTCTGGCCCTAAAAGTTGTTTTATAAATGTCTTCATCTTTAATTTAGACCTGGTGATAACCAAATCATAAATCAATCTTTGAAAATACAATTTATCCGCCTAGCTGATCAAACAGATCATCTATACAGGGCAACGATTATCTATTATTAATGATCATTTTATTAAGTTGACGGTAGTCAATGCATAAGTGTAGAGTACTGTCCTTCTTTTTAACGAAAATAATAGGTGCTCCCCAAGGAGACATGCTAGGCCTTATATACCTTTTATCAATAAGTTCCTTTAACTGTGATTTTAATTCATTTAGTTCCAATATATTCATCCAATAAGGGGCTGGGCACTGTACCAAGTACCAACTCAATAGTGAAGTCTAACTCCCTTTTCGGAGGCAGTCCTGGAATTTCTTCTGGAAATACATCTAAATACCCCCTCAGGATTGGAATATCTTCCAGTTCTAGTTTATCTTCATTATTAATATGTTCTTCGTTAATTACAGTTACAACAAAGTCTTTACAACCCTTCCGAACAGCTCTCTTTAATTGCAAAGCAGATATTTGTCTGATAGTTTTTTTCCTAGGAATTCATGTTATGGTTACTATTTATCCTTCATTATTTACGCAAGTAAAAGTTTTATCGAAACAATTCAAAACTACTCTATGCTGTTATAACCAATCCATACCAGTTAACATATCATAAGAGCCTAAAGGAAGTACATTTAGCTTCACAGAGGTTTCAAACTGATCCATACTTACAGCACAATCTTTTACAAAACTAATCACTTTTCTTTTTGCTCCAGTATCTAGTTGAACTAACCATGACTTTGCAAACTTTTCTATTGATAGATTGCATTTTTCTACTAAATCAAGAGAAATATAACTCAGGATAGCCCCTGGGTCAATTAAGATAGAAATGGGTGTTTGATTCAGCTTACCTTCTACTTCTACCATGGAAGTTTAATAATACGCCTGCCTGTTTTCCAGCGCCGCGTTGATCCTGGGCATCGCCCTTGCTAAGTCACCAACAGTCATCTCCTCCTGTACTATATGTATGTTGTTGATAGACTTCTTTCTGTTAGGACAGACTGACGCATAATGAGGTCTATTACAATCCCAACACTTTACTGGTTCTATACGTTCATTATTCTTAATGTAGTTGCTGTGATTATTAGAGGGTTCTTTATTTCTAGGGCCATTAGGGTTTGACTGTGAATTACCTTTATTTCCTTGGAAATTCTTATTAGGAAAATTACGGGTGTTATTATTTCTAAAATTGCGGTTAGATATGAAACCCTTCTTCTTCTGTTCAAAATTATTAGACCTCTTAGCCTTCCAGTTTGACATGCTTTCTTTTTTGCGGTTCTGCTCATAGAAAAAAATTTCCTTTCGCATAGCCTCCTCCAAGGTTTTTGGATTATCGTATTCAATTATGTCTTTATTGTGAAAACGTAAAAAAATTAGAAATCGTTGCACCTTAGGCTTCTCATCCACAATGCAAGACACATAACGTAATAAACTTAAAAATTTACTATTTAATTCTTTCATGTTCATAGTTCCCAACTTCAGTTCATAAAATTCCTTAGCTCACTGTTCGTAGTACTGTTCCGACATAAAATTATTTTTAAAGTATTTCTTAAATTTAATCTAGCTAATGTTCTTTTCCCTAATACCTTTTACTCATTTTAAATCCTGCCACTAGATATCTACCTTTCTAGTTAAGTTGTAAATTGCCATCCTTGCTTTTAGCTGGTTAGAGTAACTATATATTTGGAAATACTTCTTCATTCCAGAAAACCATGATTCAGCTTCCTCTCCTTTCTCAGTTTCACCATTGAAAGTTGGTGGTTTTATCTTCTTAAATTCTCCTAAAATTTCCTCATAAGCCTTAAATTTTCTTTTTCTTGAATGGTAATTATCCTCACTGTTATCACTAGTGTACTGGCGATTCTTTTGATGTGAATCACCATAAATTTCAGAGGATGAGATACTTTCAATTTTAGACTGTTTGGACTTTTTACTTTTGTGTTGGTAAGACATATTTTCGAATCCTATATGTTTATATTTTTCTTCACTCTGAAAATTTTCCATCAGTATCTGGTTTAGCTCCTCTTGAGCTCTTAGAATTCTTTCATTTCTTTTTTAACTGTTTCCATCTCAGTTCTTAATTCTTTAACAGTTTGTAATAATTCTAAATAATTGTTAGTTATTTCTTCCTGAACTAGTTCTCTTCTAGAATTACTTTGCTCATTAAATGGGGACTCTTCATTTGCATATTCCTCAAGCCTTTCCATACCTGCATTTTTAGCTCAGAAAAATTTTCTGGTAATAACATTTCAAAAAAGAAAAATAATAATCAGTATGCATGCATTTTATTTACTATTGTTTTATGCAGGTTGAGCCGCATTCAGGCCTAATGTATGAATGCGTGCTCTGATACCACATGTAATACTCCAAAATTTCATAAAAATTTAAAAATTTTCTTATGACAATAAATGTTTACAATCGTCACTTAAGAGGGACATTTAACTATTAACAGTTAACATATTAAGGTCTAACCTAGAACTAAAAACAGATTCCTTTATTAAATTATGTTTCTGCATACTCAATTATTTGCTTCATAATTCAGAATTCAAGATTGATTTAGCAAGTGATGATCTGAAGTAACATGAGCTGAAACATATGTTTGTTTGCTATGTACTAAAGTTGTTTTACTATTTGTAAACATGAAGGAACTTCAGTTCATATCTGAGGCTTACTTAGCTTTTTAGCTAATGTAGTGAAGTGATGCTTCTTGTACATGTTCTTTTTACACTGTAAGATGTTTTGTAATCCAGTTTCAGGATCGAGATTAATTATCTCAACTAGCATAAATAAAATGCTAGTTTATTTGTTTAGTTTACAGCTTGAGCAAAAGAAGGTATCATCAATTTTGTGTATTTACTTTTTATTTATTTGTTCATAAGCGTAAATACTTGGAAATTAAATCACAACGTAGGAAATAGATGTTTTCTATTTAGTTTTGACTATAACTTGTACATCATATATATTTTTCTTTTTATTTCTTTCTAAAGTTGGGTTGAAACAAACCCTACATGCATTCTGGGAAATGATAAGTTTTGCAGCTAGATCTTACCTTACAATGTCAGTTGTCACCAGGACAGTTTATATGTACTTGTATAAATTCAAAGCAATTGTTTCATAAACTTGGGTATAAAAGAAATGTCTATTATATATGACACTACCAGCTACGTGCATAGAATCTTCTATTAAAACCTTGGTAATTACCAAATGTAGGTGCAAACAGCTCCAAGTTAAAATTAAAGTGAAGTAATACTGTTTTATTTCAAGGGTGGAAAGATATTACCTAGAGAATGACTCTAAAACCAAAACCTTTTCCCATACTACTACCAATTACATAGTTGTAATTCCCAATTAAGCAAAGATTATAACCATGTGATCTTTTTAATTTATACTTATACATCTTATGTTAAAAAGTAATTTATCGATTTTCAAAAGAGATTATAACGAAGGTTATGTTAAACCTTTTGTTTGCAGGCTACACCAAAGGGCTCTTTGAAACTATAGTGTAAAAAAACCAAAGTATTAAATTTGAGGTGGAATCCACGTGGTCGTTGGTGAATGGATAGGGTTTTGACTTGGGTAAACTACACGATAAATCTCTCCAAAACCCTAAAATCTTGCATTCACCCTATCTTTTTGTTGTGGAGAGCTGCCGCCAGGATCCTGGCCTTATGGCCATTCACGCCATTGCTTCATCTTCGTGAGTGGTGGCCTTTGAATTCAAAGGTTTTCTCTGTGAAAATCTTCCTCTGTTTGTTGCCTAACTGAAAAATCTATCTTGATAATAGTGAGGTCTCGGTATTAGTTCACAGCTTGCCTGGTGGAATTGTGTTGACTGTGGAGAGTTTAGGTTCTATCGTGGCCTTAGCTGTTGTCTTAAACAATCTTGTCGAGGTATTAACTTAGGTTTTTCTCCTTCCCAAACTACTAGAGTAAAAGGTTTTAGTGGGCTCGATTCACTGTGTAACCAAAATTATTGTGCGACCGAGGGTAAAAAATATCCAAGTAAGCTTATTTGCTCTGCTTGCAACATCTTTATCATTTCTTTACTGTCACTAGGTTTTTCTTATGAATAAGAATATAACGTTTCTCTGTTTTAATATGGAGTTTATTTGACAGGTACTACTGGAAACTGGGTGGCATAAACTGCTTCAGGAGGGAGTTCTCCACACTACTCAATGCATCCGGTAAGCCTCGGTTCTTGCCTAAGGTTCCCTCTGCAATGGGTGTGGGTTTAAGGGTGATACTGTTCCACCGAGATGTGACTTCTTATTGTGGCTATAATGTACTCTGTTTGTTTGGAAAGGCCATGTGGCCGTGACTTGAATGTTTCGATGAAATTCTTGTGAAGCCTTTTCGGCCATAACTTGATTTACAGTAACTACTATTGGGATAGGCCATTAGGCCGTGACTTCATTGGAAACTGCTGTGGTTTTTTTTTTAAATTAGGGTTTTTAATTTGCAGACTTGTAAAAAAAATGATAGCTGTAAGGCTCGACCACTGGGTTGTTACGAATGTTAGTGGATAGAGACAGTTTGGTTTTGAATAGAACTGAGTTGTTTTAAGACATTTTTCAGTCTTTCAGAATTTCTATCTTCAATTTTTAAGTGTTTATTTTGATTAAAAAAATGTATTTTATTTAATGTTAACTTAGGATTTTCTTATTATGATATGAAAGTAGAAGAAATTAAATTCTTCTTGATTGTAGGGTTCGACCCTGTGACCTAGTCTAGATTTATTATCATAATCTTAGTTTTTAATTTAATTTTTAATTTAATATTATAACTCTATTTATTTTTGATAGGTATAACTCCCGATTGAATCTATTCCATTGACATATCATACATTTATACATTTCATGTGGTGGTTGAGAACCAGCTTTTCACCTTCCTATGCAACTATTCAAATTCCTACATAACAATTTATTTATTTATTTACAATATATAATCCCGGTGGATTATATTCTAACAATCCCCCTCTTAATCCGAAGGGGTGTTCGTAAGTCCGAGCATGTTTCTGAATCTTTCAAACTTTTCTCGTCCAAGCGCTTTGGTGAAGATGTCTGCAACTTGATCATTTGTGGAACAATGTCGAAGATGGACTGTCTTGGCCTCTGCATGATGTCGAATCAAATGATACTTTGTGTTGATGTGTTTGGTTCGATCATGGAATCTAGGATTCTTAGCCAACTTGATTGCAGAAGTATTGTCGACCAACAATGGAGTGGAGTTCTCTTGTTTTTCTTGCAAATCTTCAAGTATCTTCCTGAGCCATACTATTTCTTCCATTGCTTCAGCTGCAGCCACATATTCTGCTTCTGTTGTTGAATCTGTCGGAACTGACTGTTTGTGTGATCTCCATGAGACAGCTGCTGATCCAAGACTCATAGTGTATCCAGAAGTTGATACTCCTGTCTCCTTATTGCCATCAAAATCTGAGTCTGAGCACCCAATAAGTTTGAAGTCATCTACTTTAGAGTACTTGAGTCCAACATCTTGAGTCCCCTTCAAGTATCTTAGAACTCTTTTTGCAGTTGACCAGTGTCCTTCACAAGGTTTATGCATGAACCTTAAAAGTATGCCAACAACATAATAAATATCTGGTCTAGTTGTTGTGAGGTAGATAAGACTTCCTACAAGTTGTCGATACTTGGTCGCATCCTCAAATTCTTTTCCTTTGATTTATGTGAGCTTCATTTTCTGTTCCATTGGAGTAGAGATAGGGTTGTATTCTGTCATGCAAAATTTGTTTAGTAGTTCTCCAACATATTTTTTCTGAGATAGGAATATGTACTTAGGATGTTGAGTGACTTCAATTCCTAAGTGATAGTGGAGATGTCCCATATCTGTCATTTCAAAGATCTTTTTCAAATCTTTCTTTATGGATGCTATATAGCTCTCATTGTTCCCTGTCATCAAAAGATCATCTACGTACACCACAAGATACACAACAGATCTTCCAACTTTCTTTATAAACAGTGTCGCATCATCACCCCAAAACATTAGTTTTACATTCTTGAAAAACATCATAGAGCGAACCATATTCATTATGGTTCTATTCATTCTTTCTGCTACACCGTTTTGTTAAGGATTGTAGGGAACGGTAGTTTCATGTGCAATTCCATGTTGGCGAAGATAATATTCAAAAGCATTTGAAGTGTATTCTTTTCCATTATCAGTACGAAGTGTACCAATTTTTTATTGTGCTTTTTTTTCTATCAATGCATGAAAGTCTTTGAATGTTTGAAATGCTTCTGCTTTTGTCTTTAAACAGTATATCCAGCACATTCTTGAGTAGTCATCAACAAAGTTCATAAAATACTTATTCCCATTTGCAGAAGGAGTTGGCATTGGGCCACATAAATCATAATGCACTAATTCTAATTTCCTACTTGCTTTGAAATTAGATTCATGGAATGGCAGCTTACTATGTTTCCCTAATATACATGCATCACATTTGTTCTTCTCTTTGGGAATGGTGGGCAGACCAAATACACCATTCTTTCACAACAAATGAAGACTGTTATAATTTAGATGACCAAATCTTGCATGCCACAATGAACTAGATGACAAATTACCTTCTCCATGCTGAGAGAGGTAGGCATAGTTCTGAACTCTTGCAGATGAACCCTTTAGCTTCAGCAGCTTCTCATCTTTGTATCCAGTCATGATGACTTGGTTGTCAGAGCACTTTCTTATTTCAACGATTCCATCAAACATGTGGATGGAATGGCCTTGCTGTCGAATCTCCACCATGGACAATAGGCTTCTCTGCAACTCTGGAAGATAAAGAACATTCTTCAACAAGAAATCAGGGAATCCAGGCATCTTCAGTCGAATGGTGCCCATTCCCTTTGGTTTAATACTTGACTTATCTGCAAAGTAAACTATGCCATCTATTGTTTCATTAAGTTCTTCAAAACGGTCTTTTCTAAATGTCATGCGTGATGTTGCACCAGTATCAAGCAACCAACAATCTTTGTAATATGAAAGTGAAGTCATTTCATTAATTCCAAGATTACAATGTGCAACAATACAATGAGCAGAATCAGAAGATTTACTAGCATCTTGATTTTTATTATCATCTTTCTTTTGGTTATGCTTGTCTTTGATGGAGTCCCACGAAGCCCAACACTGATCTGATGTGTGCCCAGTCTTTCCACAACGCTTGCACTGCAAATCTGATCTTTTGTTGAAGTTGTTTATGCCCCCTCTGCCTTTGAAATTTCTTCTTGCTCGTCCTCTCTTGCTGCTTTCTCCTTTGGGGTGATCTTTGCCAGAGAGAGTGGCACTAACTCTAGATGTTATAGATTGCATCTTTTACAACTGTTAGTGTAATTTACAAGAATGAACTTAATATGACAAAGAGAAATAGAAAAACAATAACCTTGCAGGTCTACAGTCTCTGCCAAGGTGAATACAATGCAATTTTACAGGCTTCTTCAATACAATTGTTTCACACAGACTTTATTCTTCAAGGTAGGTCTAAATTTCTGCTACTTTTTACAATACAGTCCTCACAAGATGTATAAGATTTAGGTCAGATGAATGCACAACATGTATAAGAATTAGGTTAAACAATAGGGTTTTTGTATGCCACCAGTCACAATCTCAGCAAAATGTGTAACTTATTACCTTCACGCAAGTGAGAATTCGTGATTCTTCAGCCTAGAATTAACTTGCAGCAGCAACATATCATGGCTTCAATCTGCAGTAGCAGTACTCCACACAACTTCTTGAATTCAAGGTAGTACTCCATGCAGCTCTTCAACGCAGCAAGAGTATTATTTCCAATGCAGCAAGAGTATTAATTCTTCAACGCAGAAAGAGTACCAATATCAGTCTCCAACATCGATTCTCATAATGGGGCGTGTCAGGACCCACCGTGAAGAAATCCTCTCGTCAGATAATAGAGAGGTACTACTCACGTATGACGCTGGACTTCCATACCAACAAATTTCACAAATAGTGCGCTCTCCCAGGCCTCAATTCTATCAATAACGTCGAAGAGAGAGAGAGTTATTTCTCTTCCATGTTCCACGTTTGGAAGGGCGAGCCTTGTGGTAAAGGTGGCCCCTTCCTCAAAGGCCTCTGTATTTCTTTCCAGCAGATGTTAGCCCCCTCAGTTCTCTGTGCTTGTGACAGCATTGCATATCCAATTTATTCTAGGATCATTCCTGATAGCAGTGTGTGCTTGATCAACAAGGATTACTTCAAAATACTTCAACGCATATATACCTTCACGCAGGCTTCAGCAAGCTTCAACGTAGCTTTCAATGGCACGCATGCTTATCTCCTCCAGGCGTAGCAGTCTTCAACCAAGTCTTCACACAGGAAGCATTCTCCACGCAGGCTCTTCATGTAGGCTCCAATGCAGGCTCTTCACGTACCATTAACAATAGTGCACAGTTGACAGAAGCTTTCAATGGTGACGGGTCTCCATACAGAAAAAATTAGGGTTTAACGTAGTCTCAAATCAACGCATCTCCACCAATATTTTGCTCAGCAACAAACGGAGGGAATATACCAATATCAACGCAGTCTCAGGCTTAGGGCTTCACGATCTTTTGAACAAAATACAGCGGGGAAGAAAGACACGGAAGTAGCAGTGTGAGTGCAGATGGTAGAGGAAAGGCAACGTCAAATTCCTCACAATCTCGGCCAGTGGATGATAAAAACAATATTACTGAGGTTGGTGCAATTTAACTTGAAACCCTAAGTATAGGATGTGCAGTCACACAAAAAAAAAGATTTAAGACGTGACTGTGAAGAAAGGGCTTCCACGCAGCTCACGCAGGTTCAATGTAATGGAAAATTTTCTGATGGGGTGAATATGGAGAAGGATCAGAGTTCTAGAAGCTTGTCATCGAGAAATACTTTTTCACTCATGCTGGTCTTCACACAGTTGAAGAAAACAGACTTCAAAGCGGTCGCAGTTTATGAACAGTCTACACAGAAAAATTAGGGTTTCGTGACTATCACAGGGATTATCACATCACGCAGAGGATGGATGGGGTTGAGCGAAGTGTTAGAACAGCCAGAGCATGCACCAATGCATGCAATCTGCAGACTGAGGAAAATGAGTGAGCAGTCTGTGGAAAATGAGTGAGCAGTCTGGCAACAGGCAGGAGTTATGGCAACGCTCTGATACCACTGATAGGTATAACTCCCGATTCAATCTATTCCATTGACATATCATACATTTATACATTTCATGTGGCGGTTGAGAACCAGCCTTTTCACCTTCCTATGCAACTATTCAAATTCCTACATAACAATTTATTTATTTATTTACAATATATAATCCTGGCGGATTATATTCTAACAAATTTTAATAGAATTATACTCTACTGTGTAATTGGATTAGGATTATAAAATTGTCTTTTCTTACGTTATTTTAGCTTATTCTTGAATAACAGTTTTATTACTATTCTATGTAATTTATATTTAATACTCGGCATTTATAATATGGATTTTGTAGTTGTAAAAATGAAGAATTTGATTTAAGAGAAAGAGGGTAAAACTATTAAACCCCCTTTTCTGGAATGAGGAAGAAAAAGTAAGTTAGTTGACAGCTTTCCTAATTTAGGGTTTGTATTTTTATTTTAAATTTAAAAACCCTGCACTATTACTGTTAAACTATAATGTGTTTATTATCTTATGTTTACTTACGATATTAATGAAAATTGTTTAGATGTTTATGCCAAACCTAAACGATTACTATACTTAATTTTTATTGTTTAATGGATATTCATGTTTATGTTATTTTTCTATTCTTATAATATGTAATAACTATGTATACTTAATAACTAATCCTATAGCTAGTAATTAATTATTGTGTTGAAGAGAACACAGTTACACAAACTGTGTACTGGTTTTAAAAGACCTTCCTTTATGATAGTTCATGTTGAAATTTTTTAACAGGTGCATTCTAACTAAGGAAACTTCTAAACATTCCTATAAAGAATCTGTAAAAAGTAAATAAACATAATCCTACGTTCTTGATTTGATTTTATCCATTAGAATTTAATCACACCTATTGTACTAGAGTACTACCTTCTTGAAGGTGTGGAAAAATACGGTTAGGTATTTTATCCATCAGTAAATTTGAAATTACCCTAATCATTCATTATAATCCAGAATTCATCTATCTTTCAACAGTAAAATATTTTCTCCAAGTAATTTTAATAACAAATGAGGGAGACACATAAACATATTATTTTCTAAATTCATCCTTCTTGTTCCTAAGCTTCCATAGAGAAATTAGAAAGAACATGTAGAACCTGGCAATGTAGCAGAGGAGACAACAACTTAAGGAGCATGTTCCTCCCAACCAACTCCTGAAGATAGCTGAACTGCAAATATTAGGACCCTCAACCCTGTCTACTGGCCCACCTGGTTGAAAGCACTGGGTGAGAGAACTGGTTTAGAAACGTATGCAACTCCACAGAGTAATCAGCAGTAATATTTCTGCCTGTAGCAGTAGGAACTTAGCTCAAATCAGTTGCACTAGTTCATAACTTCAGCACTTTTCACTCAAAAACTTCTGCTTGTCCCCTCCATCGAATTTCTTGTGCACTAATTTCACTCAAAAATTTCACAAGTAAAGAATGGGCAGCCTCAGCTGAATTCAATGGGAAGTTTTATCAACATGCTTAGGTATTTTGGGTCAGTTTTCACTTAATGAGCCACCTGCTCTTGTTCCACTTTCTTTGGGAACATGACCACAAAAATAGGGAAGTTGCCTCCTGCAATAGCTAGAAGTAGTTTGAGGATGCTGCCAAGTGTCAATATGCTCTCAACCCAGCCTATTCCACCAAGTGGCCATTAAAACACTTGTTTAACACCCTCCTTAAGCTATTGTCTCATCTTTTATTTATTTAATAATAAAATATTCAACAATTAAATGCAATTATCCTTGACCCCACTTAGTCATTAATTACAAACTTTTTAATAAAATTAAAACATAATGTCTCCTAAAACATAAAATGTTTTTGCAATTTGGGGTATGTGACATACACACCCACTTAAATATAACATCATCCTCGATGTTATTTTATTCATCATCCTCAAAGTTTCCTTGGAACAGAATTGGATATGCTTCCCACATATGACTCTCCAATTCCTAGGTGGCTTCTTCTGGAATAGGGTGCTTCCATTGCACCTTCACTTACCCAATGGTTCAATTCCGAATCAAGATCTCCCTCCTTTCGAGGATACAATCCGGTTCCACCAAAAAGCATGATGTCAAAAGAACTCCTAGAAGCCCCTAAATCCATGTGAAAAATCTCCTTAAGACAATGATGATGAGTCCTTATTAAGTGACTTAAAGTTTCCTTGGACAATAGCCATGAATATTCCTTAAACAAGCCCCTTAATTGGCATTAAAGAGAAACTCTTGAAAAGTATGTTATGTCATCCCCAAATAACCCTTATGTAAATTAAAGTTCATAATATCATGTTGTCCCAAATATAAAATTAAACTAAGATGACAGGCCTGTTCTAAAGAATGGTTTGAGCATGTATAAATAAGAGGAAGGAGGGCCTCATTTTCACAACTCATTTTTTTCGTCTCTTCTTCTATGTATATAGAAAAACCCAGAGTGAATGGAGCAACACAATTTTAGTGAAATTATAGTTTCTTGTGAAGCAAAGTTTAAGTCTCTTAAAGCAAAGGCCAGGGTCCGTTTTGGAAAGGAGAAAGAGATTTACTTCGTTGGTTTGAGGTCTGGTCATTGGCAAAGCTAAGAAGTAGGGAAAATTTTAAGAACCCCCCCTAAATTTATATATATATAATAAATGGTCGAATCCCCATGATACATGAGAAAGTGTGAAGGCTATTTTATCAATAATATAATATGTATATATAATTTTTTTGCGAATCTATGATGGAATTATAAAACCTTGTAAAATATGGGCGAATCTTTCATGGAATTATAAAATCTTGTAAAATATTGGCAAATATTTTACAAAATTATAAAATCTTGTGAAATAAGACGAATCTTTCACAAAATTAGAAAACCGTGTATAATATTTAGCGAATCTTTCACAGAATTAAAAATCTTGTAAATTTTGGCTAATTTTTCATTGAAAGATATAACTTAAGTCTTGACAAAATTTGACTTAATAAAATTACCTAGAGGATGTTGTATTTACTTTAGAATTGTCACGTACTCTTGCACTAGAACACCTTGTAAAGAAAATCAAATTTTCAATTTAAATTGTTTACTTTATTCATCACAACTACTTGTATACTACTAAGTTCAAACCTCCTTAGAGATAAAATGGAGAGATGATTTCATAAATATTTGCAATTTACAGTAGAACATTTTATCAAAGTTGAGGCTCATTTATCATACTACACTCAATGTACAATCAATTTTCACAAAGTATGTTGGGCACAATCATCCCCTTGAATCTAAAAAAATTCAATGGATGGTTGCATAGCAACCACATTGACATTAACATCTATCTAGCAAGGATGCCCTCATTTTCTCACATGCCCTACAATCAAAATGAATAAGTTGTATAAGAGAAAGATAATAAGGTACCTCACAAAACATTAAAACGAAAAATAACACATTTTTCTAGTTTACAAACTTTCCATAAAATACAAATGCTCATCATGTATAATTCACAATAGAGAAAATTTTAGAAACACGTACCTCAACATATTCTTTCAATCTTTATTTATAAATATGGCTAGAATCCTAGAGGCTCCCTGTAATGATCTCTTATTCATCAAATCAACAATAAAATTTTATTAGATGAATGTCGGTCTCAATGTCAATAGGTCTCCTATGATGAATGCATAGGAACCTAGTAAGCCGGTGCATAGACCATTTTTCTCTTCGCTTAACAACTCAGATCTCATTTCCATTTCTAAAAACCAACACATCTTTTCAAAGAAAATATAAAATAAACATAGTAGATTCTAAAATTAAAATGGTGAAGATTCTTAAGTCATGCAACAAAGTGAAAGAAAATAGAGGCATCTTTCCTCGAAACATCAAATATTTAAAGAGAACAATAATAATTAT
>LPNX011110505.1:62215-107183 GCA_001517045.1 Pseudotsuga menziesii | reverse complement strand
CAATCAAGTATCAAGGGAATAAAAATCTAAGAAAAATAAATGCAATCCAAATTTAAGAAACAAACAAGCCATTTATGAAACTAATCAAGCTAGTACAAAAGGATAAAATTGTAGTCAAGTATCAAGGAAATAAAAATAAATTTAACCAAAATAAACACAAACTTTCAAATTTGAAAAAATGCTCCAAATGCAAGAAACAGCTAACCATTAATATCTTCCAAGATATCAAAGTTAAAAAGTTTTAACTTTTGACTGAGTCCATTATTGCTAAGCGGAAGTATGGTTAAATTAATTATTTAACCTTTAATACTAGGACGCTATCTATAAATAGATAGGTCCCAACTTCATTTCCTGTCAAATATAAGAAAAAAACTATTTGTTAGTTAACTATCAAAACATCAAACTTCAAATATATTGCATCAAGGAAATGTAGCTCCAATATTATTATATTTAATACGAAGTATAAACTGAAGAACATATTTTTACCCTCACTTTCTCGGGGATATTAAATTCTAAATTCTCATGTTGACCCTCACTTTCTGCATGTTGAACATGAATTCTGTAGATTAAATATCATTATGAGCCTCCAAAACATTATGTTTTGTATTAAGTTCATTGGAAACATTTGTTATATTGCATTCTCCTCTTCTCTCACAATCTAATCACCAAAGTGCTAGAGATCTATTGAATGGAAAATAGGTAATGTCATACTTTGTTACATATAATCTTAAACAAGTATCCACATTCTTATCAAGCTTGTTCCTCAACTTTGACTTCAAGAATGATAATTCACTAAACATTCTCTCGTCCTCCACTGATCCCAAAATCATGGTTTGACATAAATCCACTAATTTGAAATACTCTGACATGTTTTCTTGTAAAAATTGACTTTCACCTAAAATAGTACATAATTTGATTACTGCACCATATTCTATAGGTTTCTCCAAAACAATATACTAATCTAACATTGTTTCAGCAAAGCAATTATGTTGCTCATATAATTTTGATGAATCTAATATACCTCCAATGTCTTCTCCTTGTCACTTGACATTCCTACCAAAGTTGTGCACTAAAATACTCATTTTTGCTAAAAACTCAACTCTCAAAGTGTCTATATCTTTTTTGTTATTCCAATATTGAAGGTATACCACATACATGGCCTCCAATAATTCATCCCAAGGAAATCGTTATCTTATATCTGATGATAATTATTGTTCAATTTGTATCAAGTTGTGTTTCACTGAAATCACAATATCATTGAACTTGTCTCTTGACACACGACACTCTTCGGTGGTTTGTCCCATCTTACTAACATAATGAAAGGGAAGCATATACCCACGCACTACCATACATAGTCTCCCATTTTCATCAAATTTCAAATAATTTTCAATATTTTCTATATCAATGAGAGTAGTCCAACCGTTAAACATTAGACTTGTAAAATACCCTGGCATCGTATACAAATTATCCAATGCAAGGCATGCTAATTTCCTTACATTTGTGTACTCTGCAATATACATTCTATGACTCCAAGCCATTTTCACAAGAACATTCATTTCATGAAGCAAAGGAAGAATTCCAGCCAATGTTAGTAATGCCTCTATATCAGTTAGTCGAAAGAGAAGATATTGAGATTTGTCTACACTAAATCAATTTCCATACATCACCCCTACCAATGATTTGTACTCACTAAATAGTCTTTGAGATGGTCCATTCAATGAAATCCATATTGTCTCAACATCTTTTAATATTTTTTCTTCCATCCGTAATACCGTTTGCAAATTGTTGAAACTCTGTAAATCGCTTAGGACTACGAAAAAAGTATGCATGAGTCTCATGTACAAGTTCTTCAACTTTTCAAACCAGTGGAAACTTGCTTACTATTTTAAATGCAAGATTCATCCTATGAGCCATACAATGAATACTGATCATAAACGGTGAAGCTAATAGTTGTATTTTGACACAAATCATATTCCTTTGTCCTTCCATCATTGATGCTCCATCTTCTCCAACACATACCAATCTTTTTGTGATCATTAAATCATCCATACCACCAATTTCCTTCAAAGTCTTAATAACAAGTTCATAAATATTTCTAGCTGTAGAACTCTTCTTCATTTTTTGAATCCCAAGTAGATATGAATGCCTAATATGACCATTAACCATATAAATACTCATGCATACCCATGAAGTATTATCAATAGCTGTAAATTCATCAAAAGATAGTGAAAAAAATATGGCATTTGCAATCTTCTCTTTCAAATCATCCTTTTCTACTTGAGCTAGATATTTTTCCCATTCCCAACCACTCATTACAGACCAGTGAGAAGATGGAAAATTTGATATGTCAAGAAAAGATACATAGTTCTTATAATCTGGATAATCTGTCATAGGACGACCTCTAGATAAGATGTGAAATACAGTGCTTAATTGCGTCGTCTTTGATAGTAAATTTATTTCCATTGTTTTTCCAAATAGAGATGTGTCAATTCCCTCCACTTGCCTCAAGTTTAATCTTACTTATTAAGTGTTTATTATATTCTTCTTGATATTTGACATGTCGACATTCCTCAGAAGATTTCCATTTGGTAATAGACTTCTCCTCACCATTTTCAATCTGCTTGACAAAAATCTTTCCCGCATGCTTCTCTATTGTAGATGTGATAGTCCCTCCACTTGCCTCAAGTTTACTCTTACTTATTAATTGTTTATTATATTCTTCTTGATATTTGACATGTTGACAGTCCTCGAAATATTTCCATTTGGTAATAGACTTCTCCTCACCATTTTCAATTTTCTTGACACATATATTTCCCGCATGCTTCTCTATTGTATCTAACTTCATTTGCAATTTTACTGTCTTACCCAGTTTCCAACTACATACAATGCATTTAAATTCTCGTGGAGATTCCTTCTCATTTATTGGAGTATGATTGGTTCAATAAAAGGAAATTTTGAGGCCCATTCCAATTGAAATTGTCTCCCTGTGTCCCATTGGCCTTTCTTCTTTTTTTTGTGATTATGAATGATTTGTGTTTCCTCCCAAGGAAAAACCTTCAACATTATCATTGCCAATTTCTGGTTGAATTGCATTTATCTCACTTTGTTCACTAGAGGATCCTGCTTTATCATTCGTTATATGGTTATTAGATGCATTCTCAGAAGTGTTGACATTTCTCTCATTGATGGGTTGCTCAAAAGATTTTGAATCATGAAGAGAATCTAGATTCTTGGATTGAGGCTTCTGAAAGTATGATAATACATCCCTTTGTTTTGATTCTTTCTTTCCAAGGTCATTCTTTGACATCTCGTTGAATATTTCATAATTGATTTTGAATCATGAAGAGAATCTAGATTCTTGGATTGAGGCTTCTGAAAGTATGATAATACATCCCTTTTTTTTATTCTTTCTTTCCAAGGTCGTTCTTTGACATCTCGTTGAATATTTCACAATTGAATATCAAATAAATCTAGAAACACAAAGTGAAACGTTCATGAGAAAATAGAAATAAAATCAATACAATTTGTAAAATATCCATGATGACATGAATTCTATAGGCTGGAAAATTTAAACCTAGTAAACTAAACCCATCCATGATTAAATTCAAAATTAGGCTCCACTGTAACAGATGGAGGAAGTTTTTGCAACCTTCTGGACCTACGAAGAGGTTGGTCCTCCACAGTTATAAATTTGACTCACACACCTAAAGGCCAACTAAGCACAAACAAACCAAACAACACACACTAAAAATATCCTAAGTAACAAAGACACGCGAGATAAAAGATACACCCTCCAAAGGAAATCTTGGGAGGATTAGGGCCCAGGTCCAACTAGTGAAGATCAAAGGATGGTTACTTGGTGTCTCTGCATGAATATTTCTTTGGGTGCAAGCGCTGGAATCACCCAAACGCCCTCCCAAATTTTCAACTGGGGTTACCTTCCAAGTCTGTCCTAGGTGTACTGAAAATATCCTTCCAATACCACCTATGTAATATCCTAGTGTCTGGAGACTAAGGCTACCAAATATACACCGGGAGTCCGATGGAACAGTCGCTGGCCTGATCAATGTGCATGGGAAGGGTAGTTAATTCTAAAACCTTATCAATACTAGCACCTCACGGGGCCCAAGAAGTGGTATTGATAAGATCCCCAAAAGCAAACCAATCCTAGTAAACGATCGAAAAAGGAAGTGGAGGGGTATCTCCTCAACCGAGCTCTCATGTGGCCTCGTGCTTAACTCCTTTGTGAGAGGATATTTTTGGATTATCTCTTGTAGAAGTGGATTTACCTAAATATAGGCCACTATGTTTGAAATCAAAGTGCTTTTGGACAGTTTAAATCTCCTAGTCCAGAAACCTAGACTAAGCTAGTTGATGCTCGAACCTATAAAAATAAAATTACTAATAGATTTTAAGTTAAACATTATTTTTAATGGTTGTATTACTCAAGGTAGCGGAATGTGATTGAATGGTGTTATAGACTCAACAAAGTGAAAGCAAATGATGTATAAAAATTTCAAAGTGAATGCAACTAACAGTGCAATTTTTTTCTTTTTCTTTGTAAATGAAAACTAATGAAACCTTTTTTTTTAACAATTTGAGAAACTACAAGACTTAAAATATTTTTTATTTTTCTAAAAAATTGTGAGAAAAACAACTAATGCAAAATAAAAACTTCCTTTAGTCTTTCCATACACTAATGAAGTGATAATTAATCGTAAGCTAGGAAACTGACATTTAGACTATGGAACATAATCCCTTAAATATCTCAATCACGTCCTTGTTTGTTTAGTGAAATTTTTGAAGGAGATTGATCTGGTTGTTGTGAATTGATCTATTCCACATAGAACTCCACCACAACTCCAGAATGCTTTGAAAAATATTATACCATTATCTCATTAAATAAATCAAAGGAATCAACAAAATAAGCAAACATTACTAGTCAAATTTCAATATATTCATTCAACAAACGTGCATTAGCTTTTACGAAGGAATATTATAATGTTTATTATAATTTATGCAACTTATAATTTTATTCCTCCCTAACAATCCTTAGTTATAACCAAGATGGACCAAATAATGTGCCATTTACATGGCCCATCATACCCCTAAACTCTAAGGTTTTGCATGTCCTCATGCAACAAAACTATTTATTGGTCTCATGCTTCCATTTCCTCTTACATGCTCATATTTTAGATTTCTCCACATATTCCTTGTAGTCATATGTTTCAACCTTGCATTAACACCTTCCATACACACATCCTAACCTTCTATAAAGGAAATATAGTTTCTTTTATATAATTGTGTATTTGCAAAGTGCTATAGCTTGCAGTTTCTATAGCAAATCGAACATGTTAAAAACGATAGTTGTTCTCCAACTCATATATGTTGTTGCAATATATCCTTTGTTGCTACCCCAAAATACAATGTCTTCATCATTAAATTCCTAGTTTTTGGTGATGTTTTTCATATGGTGTTCACAAGGTGTTACTGCTACCTAATTTGTTGTTGCAACTATTGTCATGAGAGTTGGGGATGCAATTATAGTCGTGCTATTTATTCCTTCGCTCTGATATGGATATTACACCATTGCGATTTTGGCCATTTAAGAGGACTAATTCGTGTAGTGGTACTATATATGCACAAACTAGACTCCTGTAGTTTAGATATCATTTTGAAGTGCAAGCTAATCAAAACCTGAGTAGCATATACCACTTTGTTGTAATTTTTTTACTAAACAACAAACTCTGAAAGGTTTTTCATGGGATTCTAAAATATAGTAAATGAACTCTGGTTTGCAGGACCATGAGTTGCTTCTTATAGGAACAATAGAACCACCAACAACCATTCCCTTTGAATTGGCTCCATCCTATTGTTAGAATATTCCTCTTTATTTGATACCGATAGACATTTCATTTTGTAAGTTTCTGCAGTGAGATATGTTAGAGTAGGGTTTTTCCGGAAATTCCGTAGTAGACATTTTTAGTCTACTGCGGAATTTCCAGAAAAAACCCTACTCTAACGATAGATATGTCAAAATGTTCAGGAATTTTCATGCAAATATTTGTTTTTGTAGTAATGTAGGTATTTCTTCCTCACATGAGAGCAATATGCCTGTGAAACATGAATTTTCTGACATGAAATATATACACCTCATGAAACCCAATTCACCTTGCATGAAAGAGAAGCTTGAAAACCCTAATTCCTGTATAGTATCTAGTTCAAGCCTTCCTAACCAATTATTCATGGAAATATTCATACTAGTTAGGATGATTAATATGAATCTATAGAGACATTTGTTTTTAATAAAAGGAATTTTTCATAAAACTTCTCCACAATAAAGAGGAATTTGGCATTCGTTTTGATGCCCCAAGCTTCCTAACTGTAATTGAATTATTTGACTCCCTTAAACTTAATATTTTTTATTAATTTGTATGGGAATATAAATGAACATGTCCCCTACACTCTAAAAATATTATAGACCTTGATTCCAACTTATGAGGGAGTAATGGGGAAATAACCATACCTATGCCAAATATTCCTTCAAATCTACAAGATTTTCGTAGATCATTGTAATTTAATTTTATACCCAACTTAACCTTAATAGTTCTTGATGAAATTTAACAAGTATCTATATTATGATGTCCTTTATCATCCTTAAAAGCTACAGCCTATTATATGCATGAATATGGGAGTAATCTTCAGGACATCAGACCATACCGCTTCTCGATGCTCAAATGCTCTATTTTTATTTATCCTCTGGAAATGAGAATGAATCAGTTTCCATATCATGCATGCACATGATTTGATCCTCCATAGCCTTTGTAATTCATAAAATATTATCTCTAATACTTTGCATACATTCCCTACGAGGGTAGGAGTAAGGAGTACCAAGTACAAAATTTATTTATTGGTTATATTTTTCATTTTTTTCTCAAAGCAACTGAACCATTGTTGGTTTTCACCACTTCTCTGCCTCATGGTGCCATTTCTAGTTTTCTGGGTTTGGTTTTGATTGTCCATTTTTATTTTCCAAAGAATATTGAATTACTTGGAAATTTCCAGGTACTTGCAAACCTTTTTGGAGGGTGATGCATTAGAAAGAACTGCAAGAGGACTTGACACGAAGCCAAGTGGAAGTTATCAACTTGAATGTCATAAATCAGAGAACCAATATGAACACAATTCATAAATCAGAGAACCAATATTAACACAGTGGGTGAGCTACCAATTTTGCAACCTCATTCGCAATATGTCAGCTCACACGAGTTGGATGAAGGGAGTGGAGTGTGACTTCCTGAGTGTAACTCGTAGTCTGTAGCTAGGGTACTCTTTCCAATGCTTCTTCCACCCAAAATGTTACATTTAAGTGCAGAGCAAAGAGTAGGAATTCATAGTTACTAACTTAGTTCTATGGGTTGATAAAGGAGATGTGGGTTGTTTTAGGTAATTTCTAGGTAATACAATGTCTTCATTATTAAATTCCTAGTTTTTGGTGATGTTTTTCATATGGTATTCACAAGGTGTTACTATTGCCTAATTTGTTGTTGCAAATATTTTCATGAGAGTTGGGGATGCACTTATATTCCTGATGTTGATTCCTTCGCTCTGATACGGAGATTACACCATTGTGATTTTGGCCATTTAACAGGACTAATTCGTGTAGTGGTACTATATATGCACAAACTAGACTCCTCTAGTTTCCTCACCTAATATCAACAGAAAATAAAACTTGTCTTTTAAATGAGAATCTTGTTGGCTCTTTATGAAATGACAGAGGAGATAAGTTGATGATCAATGAGGGTGTAGGGTCTCCCCAATCACTTGAATAGTTCAACCCATGTGACAATGAAAAATAAAGTGTTTTGGTCTAAGAGCGTGGATTGATCAAGCCACTTCATCACTCTTTCCCAAATCTTGTGAAAACTGGTCTAAGTGAACCATGACTATGAGAAAGTATTTCCCATGAACTTATTGGAGTAATATAGGGCCTATATTGCACCTATTTTCCTGGATCAGCAAGTCCTGCAACAACCTATCATATGTACAAATCGTCTCTCACGGGATCACAAAGACATTCCAATCACTGGAGAACTTAGGTCATGACACTATACAACTTATCACAGGTCTGAATCACTTCAATCACTAAAGACTAAAGACACTTGACCATTACCCCTGTCCCTCTCACAATGAACTGATATGTAAAAATTCTATACATAGAGTCCTAGAATATTTCGGTGAACATGCTTTGAGACCAGGTTAAATTTCAGATCACGATAACAGATTATGCACTCAGAATTTAAACCCTAAGATTTAAGAAGCTTAAAATCTATACACCAAAAAAAATAGTAATTCTAAATGTTGTAAACTACAAATACATCACACTAAAAATATGAACAGCATTTACAATTTTACACAAATCTGGAATCTCAAACCTTCATCTGTAATTTATGCTCTAGTGTGAAACCCTAACTACCAAACACTAGATTTGTCACAAAAACTAAATGAATACAATCACCCACTTTTCCTTATTGCATATTATTGGAAAAGTGTTCATGTTAAGACATTAAAAATACATTGTGTATTTTTACACATAATGTACATGAGAAATTGTGATGTGCCTTCTTTGTTTCTAAAACATTTTTTTGCAGACAAACGGGTCAAGGGGATTTTCAATGTTGATACTAGATATCACAAAGTTATGGAAGAAAACAAGATCCTTTATAATGTCCACTCAAAATGTATACTTTATATAGTCTAAAGTTAGATAACTAAACAATTTTTGAAATTCACTAGAAACACCACCCCTCTTTTTTTCCAGTTTTACAAGAAGGGGGTGCTTCTAAAAGCTACATCCATCACCAACTACACCTTAGATAAGATAAGAGATTACAAGGAGAGTTGATACTTTTAAATTTTATATCCATCACCAACTGTACCGTAGATAATATAAGATGATATAATGACATAAGATACTATTTTTAATGTCCAATTAATGGCCCCAAAAGTAACTCAATTGGAATAGAATAAATGTACAGTCAATGTAGTGCTAAGTGGGAGTGCAAAATCAATTCCAATATATAAGTTATAATTAATAAGAAAATATATAATATCTAAGAATCAAGCCATAAAATGGTTGGACACTAGTACAAGAAATAAAAAGACAGAGACAAGAAACAAATTGAGTACATAACTAACATTTCCGTCAAAAAAGGAGTGTGTCAATTGGTGTTATAACTAGAATTCTTTGAGATTTATTGACACCTTAGAGCTTTGAAATTTTCTCTTGAACCCGATGCTTTGTTGTTACATAGGAAAAATTATCTATAGTGCCACTTATGTAGGGGAATCAATCCTTGAAGAGTGACACAGAGAGCATGCCTTGACATATTCAAACCATAGTGAGAATCTTGAAATGCCACCACCCTCAACATTGAAATTTGAACCCCCAACGCCATTAACAAAGATCTCACATTTTGTTCATACTAATATTGGTTTAGTACATTAGTATGCTCATTGATATTCTTGATTATTGGAAAATAAGGAAATATTTTGTTTCCCACAAAAATAAACTTCTACAAGGACTCCTATTCTTCAGCAAGATTAAAAGGTTTTAATCCAATTCTAAATGTAAAAATTGCTCTAACTTTATTATACCCACAATGATTCCCATGTAGAAGAGATGGAAGTGGATAAGATATACAAGGAAATAAAGGGTATCTAAATTCAATGACATTTTGACAGAATTCTTGAAGTGAAGATAAGATAAGATACGATAATTTTATTAATGTCCAACAAATGACCAAAAAGGTAGGGCAATGGGACTAGGAAGTACAATTAGAGATACTAAAATCCTACTAGGTTGTAGAATGCACCTCTTCATTGCAAAAATTTGTTATATATTTCTAAATTTGCTAGCCTTGAGTCATGGTTTTTTAGATTACAAATGTTACGAGAACGAAACCAAATTGCGATAATTTGGAGTTTTCTTAGCCTTGGCTGTTTAGATAAATTTGTTATATATTTCTAAATTTGCAGAGTTTGATTTTAAGGGCTTTGGGTCATGGCTGTTTAGATGGAATATGTTATGAAAACAAAATTGAATTGGGGGTGATTGGGATATTCTTCTAATGTTGGTTGTTAAGAAAAAAATTGTTGTGTCTTTCTAAATTTGTAGAGTTTGGGTTTAATAGGTCATTGCTAATTAAATATGTTCTAAATTTCTAAATTTGCAAGTATTGGGTTTAAGAGTGTTTTCTTGATAACTAAGCAGCCTTACATATTCAGTAATGGATATAAGATAAGGTTTAATGAGATACCTCCACCTGGATATAGAATTGGATATATTGTTCTAGAGTGGATAGATGAAGAGATAAGAATTGAAGACATCCAAGAACTATTTGGTTGTGAACTTCCAAACATTGTTATGATACTACCTTTGTGGCTTGAAAAGGTTGATGTTGTGAAAGAACAACTGGCTAATATTCATCCTGAATTAATTTTGTTTACGTCTAAAATCAGAAAGCTATATGTTCGTGAACATAATGAGGACTCTGCACAGAACATGGTTAATGCAATCTATGTTTGTCGAGAAATATAATTTCAAACTACCAAGAATGAATAGAGTCAATCATTCACTCGGCATCTTTCAGCACAAGAAAATAAATATATAGAGAGTGAATGCAGTTATTATATGTGGAGGCATTGTTTTCCTGTGCAGGAATAGAGCGTGATAGAGGAAAGGAAATACACGGACAAATGGGTAATAACATTGGCTTTTTCGTTTGAGGAATGTCTTAATAGAGATGGAAATAAGATAGTTGCTGATATTTATGCTTTTCTTCCTACAGAAATAGTCACCAAATTTCCCTTTGTAATTCAAGAAGATTTCTTACTTGCTACTTCTAGGGAGGGTATCATTTTTTACAGCAAGTGGAACCAAGGAATACTCAACTGCATTCCCTCATCTTTTTTCTCTGCCTTTATTTCCCTTTTGTGCAGCTTGGAATCATCTCCTCCCATCTCCAGATCACATTTTTCAAGTACTTACGAATTGATATCCCCTCTTTCCCGAGGCTAATAGGAGTCAGGGCTGCCATTCAGACCCAACTAAAAGAAGAAGAGGTAATCTTATGCGAGACTTGTAGTGGCTATTGTATGCCTAAACAAGCTCACGGAATACTTCCTTCCTTTAGATAAATATTAGAAAATGTATCTGAAAGTGGCTTAGAGAGCCCTAGTTTTCTATGGTCGACTAGGGTATCCATAATACATTCCTGCATGGAGGAAGATCGATTTTCATGCATCTTGAAATTCTTGTGGGTGAGATATGTGCCTTACCAGTGGTACTCCCATTGCATTCTTCGCATCTCTAGATGGGTTGCAAATCTATCAGAGGAATTACATGTGCATCTTCTGTGCTTTCTTGTTGAATACTGGGAGAAAGGTATTTCGACTTCTCTCCAAAAAATTTCCCTCTTTAAATTTGTTGATGATAACAATAGAGTGGATTGGGCTAGTTTATCAGATATATCTAATAGCCAGAAACAATATTTTTACTCTAAAGAAGAAGATATTTCATGGTTGGGAAGATGGAGTCGGGAGTTTGGACATGTTGCAAATTTCAAATTCATGCCCAGTGACACTCAAATGGCCATGATAAAATTTTATTCTCAAAGACTTTCAATGTTACGAGGATGGCTAAATGGCTATCCTCGGATCACTGAGATTTCTGTATCAAGATTTAGTAAGCAACTTGTAGAACATGTTAAGGTTTCTTAGAGTACTAAATTTGTTGTCACTGTTACTCAGCTTTTGTATTTTTCCTATGCCATGGACCATATTGACTGGATAGACTTTCAGACATTATGTGCAAATTTTCCAGTAGTCAATGACTCTGGATATATAGTTAAGAGTTACAAAGAAAAACTTGTGCCAACATCCATAAGCAATTGGGAAAATCTATTTGGAAGCAATCAATGGGTTGATCATGAGTTTGTTACCCTATAAAGGGCTTACCTAAAACCACTGACTTGTGCTTATGGGTTGGAAGGGGGAGAACATCTTGAGACATTTATCAGAAATGAGCTTGGACCAGTAGATATTCCATTTCTAAGACCACCAGATGTTGCCTTACTGGATTTTCATCTTCTTTTGATAAATAAAAAGTTATTTTTCTTCTAGAGTGGATAGAGTATTTGACAGTAAACTGTATTGAGACATTCCCTTAAGTAGTCAAAAGAAGCATAGCTAAGGGAAAATGGATAAAAACACATAGGGGGTACCAATATCCTAGAATGTCTTTTTTATTCAATTCTAATTGGCAATCTATTGGTTTTAAGTTAAAAAACCTTCCCTTCATTGATATTCTATTCTACAACAAACCCATTGACAACTTCAAGAGGTCCCTCCAACATTTAGGAGTGAATCTTGATTTTGGGAAGGGATGCGATGTTATCGCCAAACATATCCAAATGCACACGGATATGCAAGCCATATCCAGGCTTTACGAAAATCTTCATCGCTTTG
The DNA here is from genome assembly GCA_001517045.1 of Pseudotsuga menziesii. Taxonomy (NCBI): domain Eukaryota; kingdom Viridiplantae; phylum Streptophyta; class Pinopsida; order Pinales; family Pinaceae; genus Pseudotsuga; species Pseudotsuga menziesii. Next base: position 94,655 of record LPNX011110505.1, on the reverse strand, counting down.
AATGGAAACCTGTCGACAATAACTCTATTAATTCAGAAACATAGTATTTCCTAGTAATTAAATTGTGTTTGAAGTGTGCAGGGTGATAGAGCTGTGTTACACCTAAATATCGTCATCAGCATGTGATGAGATCCCAAACTTCAGCATTTCCCCTTAATCCCAAATTGTGAAGTAAGAATATTGGACGAAGTAAGAATATTGGTCCAGACATCAAATCTACATATGAAAATCCAGCATCGCCTCTACCCTTTAGTCAAAAAGCGGTACCTTCTTCAGCACCGCCTGTAATGTGTTGACAGTAAGCGGTGGCATCACCTTTACCTTTTGATCAATGTGTGTTTCTTCCCTGTCACTACTCTATCTCAGTGAGGATGAAGCGGTTCCCTTGGTAAAAAGTGAAAAAAGAGAGGTTCTCACGAAGCTTCTCGAAAGAAGGCTTCATGCCACCCTTATCCCTGATCACTAGGGCCAGTTGGGCTCAAGATCCATCCTTGTAGGATCTCCTATCCACCTCATCCACCAATTTCTCAACCATCTCTATCCATTCCAAGCCTATAAAAGCAAGATCATTCTCCATGGTTGAAAAGAGAGTAAAGTTATGATGTTGCTTTGATATTTTGGCCTAAATCAGTTAAGTGAGATTGAGGGAGAAAGTTGGAGCTATTGGGGGCGAGATGTTGGCTTTGTGAAGGAGTACATCGACACTAAGGCATAGGTTGTAAACTTATTCTCTATTATCTGATGCTAAATTGGTTCCTTTCCCATAAAATATAGTGTGTCATTATCGTATGTTTTATTAGTGAATTCCTTAGTCATCAATATAGAATAGTATATTATATTCTTGTTCTACTTGATCTTGTTTTTTGTTTCACTTGTGATCATGTAGGTACATCTGTGAAGGATCATCTTTATAGGAAACAATTATACTAATACATCAAAGAGACTTGACTCCAGATATCCACCCATTATAGGGAATGTCTTCCAATCTTGTCATGTACCATTTGTTCTAGATCTGAACCATTCAGACTAGAGGAACAGCTCCTGTCTGTAGGAGGTGCAAAATTCCTAGCTACAAATATGGCGACTCCGGTGGGGAAGAGCTTTAGTTGATCTGATCTTCCTTAGTCTTTCCAAACACTTGTCCTAAATCCAAGATCCCATTATTTATCAGTTCAATCAGATCCACTAGTTGATCTAGTGGGATTTTGGTTTGGTATCTTCAGATATGAATTGTTCTCACTTTCTGTGCTTTCAATTACTATTAATTCATGATTTAAATGCCAGTTTCACACTGATTAATTTTACTTTTTCACAATTTTCTTTGTTTTGGACATCTACAAGGAACCATGCATAAACAGTGGGAAATAAGAGGTGCCACCACCTGAACTCAGTTAGCAGAACATGGTGCCATCGCCTGTGATTAGTAATCAGGAAGCAGTGCTCGTGCAGAACCGCTCTGTCAGTGACCCTCTAGAAGCGGTGCCAAGTAGCCTTTTCCAGACTTATTTTTTCAAAGTTTTTTGTTAAAATTTTGGTTGAGTTGCTTTCAGTTCTGAGTGTCTAGGTTTGTGTTAAACAAATCTGAGTGTTTGAATGTCAAATTTGATGTGGTAAAAGGATTATTTTGTTGAAATCAAATAGATAGGATAGACTCATCTTTTCATTTGCTTGTATGCTTGGTTTGGAATTTTTCGAAAGGAGTGTTGTTTGAGAGCTTAGCATCAGTTAGATCTCAGTCTTATTGTTAGATAAATCTGAAAAGAAAGACTTGCTTGATTGATTGCTTGTTTTCATTTTTCATTAAAGTTTGTGAAGGACTTATTTTTGCTTTGAAAAAATAAAAAATTTTGTTGAGACTTTTTTCATATTTTTGTTTGAGGACAAATTATTGGACCTCTGATTAGCCTCATTAGCTTTCATATCTCCATTGTTCTTCTCTTTCTTTTAAATTTTGATCTCATCAAAATAAAAATATTAGTAGTTTTATGTTAGATCTTTCTAGTTTTAAAAGGAAAATTTGAAAAAGTATTGATTATACCTTTGAGTTTGTTTTGTCTTTCTTCTTAGAAAAAGATATCTTACCCTATTTTGCTTGCTTTCAAAATCAGTTTGAAGTTTGTTGCATGTTCTCTTTCTCGGAAAAATTTTGGTTTAGTGTAGTTGTTTGGGAAAAATTTTGGTTTCAAAACGAAAATTGAAAAGAAAAATACTCTCTCCTTCCCATCGGTAGGCATGTATTGAAAGGTAAAGTGAAAGTATCTGCATGTCATATTTGCATGGATTTACACTTTTGTGAGAACTCCATGCATTCACCTAACCGCTCAAGTTTAAATTAACGGTAGTTATAGGTCTAAAATTATATATAAATTTGAGTGATAAGTTAGTGACGTGTTCGGGTGTCGTAAAATGTAGGAGCTATCGTTATTTACCTACACTGCAACCCAGGACTTGCACAGTTCTTCCACGTACCTTCGGTATATCAAAAGGCCTTTCATGTACCCTTGAGGTATATACAAAGGTACTTCACGTACTTGATTGTATATCAAAAGGCCCCTTGTGGAGGGTTGTGCATTATATATCACTACTACCGATTTGAGCTCCCATGTACCTTGCGTATATCGGGAGACCCCCACTAGGATTCCTTGTCCAACTGAGAAAAACCCTTTGGTCGTCTTGTTTGGAGAAATACACCAAGAAAAACACTTAGGGAGATTACTACGCACGTACCTTGAGTATATCATGAGTTGCACCTTCTTAACAATCCGAGTGAGAGACCGACTATTTTGAGCTCATCCTATCACTTAAGTTTGCTTGTGGCTTGTAGTTTGTGTAGGAGAAGACTGTGTGTAATTTTTCTTAGTTTTGAAACCCTAGGTTAGGTTTTAGTGACTTTTTCGATCTGGCTGAGTTTCAGTTGAGACGATCCAAAAGAAACCAGGGCTTACCACTCGAATTTCCACCTGTAATAGGGGAAGGACCAATGGAAGCCACATACCAAGGAGCTGCAGCTAACTCCCGTATGGGGGGAAATCCAGTTGTAGAAAGTGGATATCAATTCGCTTCTTACGTTACCCCCTTGGTCCAACAGTCTCCTGTGGGTGACACTTATTTTCATTCTCCAATGGAAGGTCGGAATGATGGTATTAATGAAGCTAAGTATGGCCCTGATGCTTGTTTTTGGAGAACTTATATGGGTCAATCCATTTTTTATTTTGGGATTATTAGACCCTCTTTTGAAAACCCTCCTCTGAATGAGGGTGCATATAGGAGAATTTAAGACTCACTTAGTCATGCTCGCAATTTTCAAGAGAGGATGGAAAGGGTTTTGGCTACCCCTATACCTCATAAAGAATCTATGTCGGCTCTTTTACCCCTTTTGATAGACCCATGGCCTTCTGGGTATAGTCCCATTTTTTATAATGCTCCATCTCATGGCACGTCTCCTCATGACCCGGGTCAAACCTCCAACCCTACAGCTTTAAATACTAGGTATGTTTCTAGTCCTCCTATACCCTCTATAGTTGGGGGGAAACCCTCAGATTAAGTGGTGGAAGTACCTTCTAACGACGAGGGGCAACCCCTGACGTGACCTACGTTATTAGTTGGTGGATTTCTTACTAGTACTAGGAAGACCTCTACTGCAGGGCAATAATATTAAACAAGTATCCACATTCTTATCAAGCTTGCTCCTCAACTTTGACTTCAAGAATGATAATGCACTAAACATTCTCTCATCCTCCACTGATCCCAAAATCATGGTTTGACATAAATCCACTAATTTGAAATCCTCTGACACGTTTTCTTGTAAAAGTTGACTTTCACCTAAAATAGTCCATAATTTGATTACTGCACAATATTCTATGGGTTTTGGCAAATCAATATATTGATCTAACATTGTTTCAACAAAGCAAGTATGTTTCTCATATAATTTTGATGAATTTAATATACCTCCAATGTCTTCTCCTTGTACCTTGACATTCCTACCAAAGTGGTGCACTAAAATACTCAATTTTGCTGAAAATTCAACTGTCAAAGTCTTTATACCTTTTTCCTTATGCCAATATTGAGGGTATACCACAAACATGGCCTCCAATAATTCATCTCGAGGAAATCGTTCTCTTATCTCTGATGATAATGATTGTGCAATTTGTATCAAGTTGTGTCTCATTTAAATCAAAATATCATTGAGCTAATCTCTTGACACACGACACTCTTTGGTGGTTTGTCCCATATTACTAACATAATGAAATGGGAACCATATACCCAAGCACTACCATACATAGTCTCCCTTTTCATCAAATTTCAAATAATTTTCAATATTTTCTATATCAATGAGAGCAGTCCAACCATTAAACGTTGGACTTGTAAAAGACCCTGGCATCGTATACAAATTATCCAATGCAAGGCATGCTAATTTCCTTTCATTTGTGTACTCTGCAATATATATTGTACAACTATGAGACATTTTGACAAGTACATTCATTTCATGAAGCAAAGGAAGAATTCCAACCAATGTTAATAATGTCTCTATATCAGTTAGTCGAAAGAGAAGATCTTGAGATTTGTCTACACTAAAGCGATGTTCATACATCACCCCTACCAATGATTTGTACTCACTAAATAGTCTTTGAGTTGGTCCATTCAGTGAAATTGATCTTGTCTCAACATCTTTTAATATTTTTTTTCCATCTTTACTACCGTTTGTAAATTGTTGAAACTTTGTAAATCGCTTAGGAATACAAAAAAAGTATGCATGAGTCTCACGTACAAGTTCTTCAACTTTTGAAACCAGTGGAAAATTGCTTACTATTTTAAATGCAAGATTCATCCTATGAGCCATACAATGAATACTGATCATAAATGGTGAAGCTAATAGTTGTAGTTTGACACAAATCCCATTCCTTTGTCCTTGCATGATTGATTCTCCATATGCTCCAACACATACCAACCTTTTTGCGATCATTAAATCATCCATACCACCAATTTCCTTCAAAGTATTAATAACAAGTTCATAAATATTTGTAGCTGTAGAAATATTCTTCATTTTTGAATCCCAAGTAGATATGAATGCCTAATATGACCATTAACCATATAAATACTCATGCATACCCATGAAGTATTATCAATAGCTGTAACTTCATCCAAAGATAGTGAAAAAAATCTGGCATTTGCAATCTTCTCTTTCAAATCATCCTTTTCTACTTGAGCTAGATAATTTTCCCATTCCCAACCACTCATTACAGACGAGAAGATGGAAAATTTGATACATCAATAAAATATACATATTTCTTATACTCTGGATAATCTATCATAGGGTGACCTCTAGATAAGATGTGAAATATAGTGCTTAATTGCGTCATCTTGGATAGTAAATTTCTTTCCAATGTTTTTCCAAATAGAGATGTGATAGTCCCTCCACTTGCCTCAAGTTTACTCCTACTTATTAAGTATTTATTATATTCTTCTTGATATTTGACATGTCGACATTCCTCAAAATATTTCCATTTGGTAATAGACTTCTCCTCACCATTTTCAATTTGCTTGGCATAAATATTTCCCGCATGCTTCTCTATTGTATCTAACTTCATTTGCAATTTTATTGTCTTACCCAGTTTCCAACTATATACAATGCATTTAACTTCTCGTGCAACTTCATTCTCATTTATTGAAGTTATTGGTTCAATAAAAGGAAATCTTGAGGCCCATTATGATTGGAATTTTCTCCCAGCGTCCCATTGGCCTTTCTTCCTTTTTCGTGATTGTGAATGATTTGTGTTTACTCCCAAGGAAAAACCTTCAACATTATCATTGCTAATTTCTGGTTAAATTGTATTTATCTCACTTGGTTCACTAGAGGAACCTGTTTTATTATTCGTTATATCGTTATTAGATGCATTCTCAGAAGTGTTGACATCTCTCTCATTCATCGGTTGCTCAAAAGGGTTTGAATCATTAAGAGAATTAGGATTCTTACATTGAAGCTTCTGAAAGTATGAGAATACATCCCTTTCTTTTGATGTTTTCTTTCCACGGTCGGTGTCTGACATCTCGTTGAATATTTCACAATTGACATATCAAATAAATCTAGAAACCCAAAGTGAACCCTGCATGAGAAAATAGAAATAAAATCAATACAATTTGTAAGATATCCATCATGACATGAATTCTATAGGCTAGAAAATTTAAACCTAGTAAACTAAGCCCATCCATGATGAACTTCAAAATTAGGCTCCATTGTAACATATGGAGGAAGGTTTTGCAACCTTCTGGACCTATGAAGAAGTTGGTCGTCTAAAGCTATAAATTTGACTCACACACCTAAAGGCCAACTAAGCACATACAATCCAAACAGCACACACTAAAAATATCCTAAGTAACAAAGACACATCAGATAAAAGATACACCTTCCAATGGAAATCCTGGGATGATTAGGGCCCAGGTCCAACCAGTGAAGATCGAAGGATGGTTACTTGGCGTCTCATGAAGATTTCTTTGGGTACAAGCACTGGAATCACCCAACTGCCCTCCCAAATTGTCAACTGAGGTTACCTTCCAAGTCCTTCCTAGGAGTACTAGAAATATCCTTCCAATACCACCTATGTAATATCCTAGTGTTTGGAGACTAAGGCTACCAAATCTACATCGAGAGTCCGGTGGAACAGTCGTTGGCCTGATTGATGTGCATGGGCAGAGTAGCTAATCCTGAAACCCTATCAATACCGGCACCTCATGGGGCCCAAGAAGTGGTATTGATAAGATCCCGAAATGCACACCAATCCTGGTAAACGATCGAACAAGGAAGTGGAGGGGTATCTCCTCAACCGAGCTCTCATGCAACCTTGTGCTTAACTCCTGTGTGAGAGGATTTTTCCAGATTATCTCTTGGAGAAGTGGATTTACCTAAAGATAGGGCACTATGTTTGAAATCAAAGTGTTTTTGGACATTTTAAATCTCTTAGTCCAAAAGCTAGCCTAAGCTAGTTGATGCTCGAACCTATAAAAATAAAATTACTAATAGATTTTAAGTTAAATGTTCTTTTAATGGTTGTATTACTCAAGGTAGTGAAATGAGACTGGATGGTGTTATAGACTGAACAAATTGAAAGCAAATGATTTATAAAAAATTCAAAGTGAATGAAACTAACAATGCAATTTTTTTCTTTTTCTTTGTAAATGAAAACTAATGAAACCCTTTTTTAACAATTTGAGAAACTACAAGACTTAAAATATTTTTTATTTTTCTGAAAATTTGTGAGAAAAACAACTAATGCAAAATAAAAAATGCCTTTTGTACGTATGGTCAGAACTTTCGTGCACATATACAATTATCTTAACCTAATTACCACATTAACCTTCTACAAAATAACTTATAAGGCTTTCAACCTTTCTATGAACTGCATATAAAGATGAAAATAACTTGTATCAGCATAATAGCATGACATGATGTGATTTAACTTGAGCATATACTCTTCAACTTAACAGGCTACGTATTTAACTTCAGTTTAAACCATCCGAATGAAAATGTAAGCATCTTGATAAGCTGAAGAAGATATTCATGTAATTGAAGGACAACGAAAGGTTGCATTAATCTGAATTCAGGCATTGGCATAAAACTACAATTTGCAATCAATGACTAGTAAAACACTCCAAAACAAAACAGTTAGAGACAAAGATGCCAGCTAGAAGTTTAGCTTATACTATTCATCTCAATGGGCTTTGTATTTCACAAGGACAACAATTCAAGCTATTGGAATGCAACAGTAAGCATCTCGGTAAGCAGAGGAAGATATCCATTCGATTGAAGGATAGACAAAGGGTGAATATTCTAAATTTAGGCTTTGGAAGAAAACACGAATTGCAAATAATGAGTACCAAAATGTTCTAATACAAACCAGTTACATACAGACACCAGATAGAAGTTTCCATTATGTTTGTTCAATCAGAAATTACCATCATACTCAGATAATGGTGATCTATTGAGCCAACACAATAAACTCATACAAAATTTGTATTTTTGCACTATTTGTATTTTTGTAGTATTTCACATTGACAGACAAAAGAAATTCAAGACAAGATCAAACAACTATCTTCAAGAACTACTGGCAATTGAAAATCTAAATAGACTACAAAAATTGATGATAAGATGAGATAAGATCATTTTATTAATGTCTAACAAATTACCATTAAATGTGGGTCAATGGGACTAAAAGAGTACATGAGTACATGGTGGGAGTGTAAAAGTAACTCCTATATCGACACTATCAAAATCCAAGATCAAACATTGTTCATATTCAGCACATTCTATTTGTTTCCTAATTGTATTTTATTTTCCCAATGGGTATTGGAAGTAGGGAACCTGCTCATCCCGTAGTGCAAGTTGTGTGAAAAGGTTCACATATTTAAGATATCCATTCTGGTATTATTAATTATTCTTCTATCTAGGAAAGTGGCCTGGATTTCAATTGATATAACATTTGTAGAATTTCAACTTACGTTGTTAAAGGAAGACCTTGCAAATTCGAACCGGCACCTAGTGGCACGTAACTAGCCAAATTCCCAACAACATTAACGACAACCAGTTCAACTCACCCTTGGGATATATTTCTTAAGCCTCTTTTCATGAGAAATTCCTAATTTCTTTTCCCATGGTCTAGCAGCAATAGGAAGTGTTCTAGGAGTATGCTCTCCTCCAAAGGGATCTTCAAGATTGGGGGCATCCAACGGGCCACAGCTAGGCTTGCATGCATTGTTACCAACCTATTCATATTGGCACTAGCCATAATTACAATGAGAGGAGAGAAAAACTCGCTCCTATAGGGAATGGATACTCTAGCATATGCTCAAAGGATGGAAAAATACCCAAATGTAGGTTCGATTGGTCTTGTTACTTGGGTGATTAGTAAATTTAGTAGGTTCCCAAATAGTGGGTAGCGTTTGATCTATGAGAGCAACATTTAGGCTCACCTCCAACTCCATAATCATTTACAGTTATTAATGAGGACATGGATGGCTTTGCTCCCTACTTTACATCTACCTCTAGCCCTAATGTTGAGCAGCGCTTCTCCCCATTTTTATTTTCTTTTTCTCTCATACATGGTTAGGGCTAGAGGTAGTGTTGGAAGTATAACCATGTCTCCAAAATTGAATATAAAATGAAAGAACTAGAATCCCTCTAAAAGGAAAAATTGCATGGCTTTTAAACTTCCATCTTCAATGTTTATTGTTCATGTTTCACGTACTAAAAAAATATGTATAAAGGGTGGAATTGTGCATAAACAATATTATACAATCTATTTCTCATGTATTTGTTTATTAAACTATTTCTTACTCGAAACTTCTTACATTGTTTATGAGGTGTGGTCCACATGGAAGCATATAAGCCCCAATAGACCATGATCTTTACTCAAATGAGGTTGTCCACAAAGTAAGTAACCCTCCTACTAACGTAATGGTTGATCGGTTGTAGCCAGCAAGACAAATATGCGTTCTCTTGGCCTCTCCCTCCTCCTCTGTGGGAGATGTTGTGTGGTTATGGTTGTGTTAATAATAGTAAATACAAATCCTTATGCAAAGTTGAAAACAAGGGTGTCGACATAAGCATCGGCCTTCATACTAATGTAATTGCTGATTGGTGCAGCGAGCGGCATGAATATTCATGTTTTCCCAGCTTCCTCCAACTCTATGGGAGGTTCTGTGTGTGTTCTTATGTGTAAAATTGTTAATAAAATGGTGGGTAGCATTTGAGCTATTAATTGATGTAAATGATTATGGATTTGGAGGTGAGCCTAAAGAGTTAGAATACTACCCAGAGGTTGAACAATTTTTTCAAGAGTTTTCCATACAATCGAATACGTTGTTCCAAGAACCAAAAAAGGTGAAGGAAGTAAACAGGGTATTATCACACCCCTAAATCATGATGAAGTCGAAAAGTACAGTGAAGTTGCTTTATAAGCAATGCACTTTGTAACTCCTAAAATACCTACCCCTTAGACGATTGAATAGAAACCCAAAGAAGTCAGAGGAAAGAACGTCGATATCTGACTAAGAAAACCGATAATGAGTCAACAAAAGCAGATTTAAAAAAAAACATTTTCCCCAATTTAGAAGAGGTATCCTTCTCAAATCCAAGGCTACAAAATAAATTCCTCCACAGCAAAAAAATACTCTTCCGCAATCAAAGAAACCATGAATAAAGGTGTTACCCCCCATATTGCATGGGTGTCCACTTGTGATCTGCATCACACTTTCAAAGTGGGGTGACATGTCCATACCTTGATTGAACATGATGTTTTTCTTGGTGACTAGACTTACAATGGATTTATGACCTAGTTGGATGCTTGTGTGATCATGCCCTAAAGTATGGTGACTTGCTTTGGACTAGGAGCTATGTTGTGCTTTCTTCATATTACTTGACTCGTGAATATAGGATCATTTCCAGCCTATAGTTGAAGCCCTAATATGATATATTTATGGCAGCCAAAAGTGAAATCAAAGGTTAATTTGTGGTAAATTTATGGTCACCGGTGCACATTATGGAACCTCCAGACTCATCTCTCTTCTCCAAGTTGTTTGCATCCCTATTTTATGACCTCCTATACAGTAGTAAGAAGAATTACTCCAATTCTGGGTAGGACCTATGACTAAAAAAATAGCAGCTCATCATCACCATCAGATCTAGGAACTTTAGACAATTCTGAGTGCAAACAGCGGTCGAAAGTCACATCATAGCCCAAAAATGATAAGCCACAGCCACCTACAACAGTTATGGGCATGAATTTAGCCTAAAAGATAAATCTTGGATAATTTCATACCCTAAAAACCTAGGCTAAGCCAATTCTAAGAAATTCTGGGCACATTGCAGCCCTATAAAATTAATTAACAACCACAAAAGAGGGAAGATATTCATTGTTGACCAGATTTTGAACATTTTTTGTGAGTTTTCATCCTCCTTCCCTCTCTATTGTCTCTTTTCATGTTGATACTTTGATGGAAAATGTGGAAGATACATTACATTAGATGTTAGCTCAAGCAAAGAAAAAATCTCTAGTCATCTAGCTATCCAAGGTCAGCAACAATTTGGAAGCCCACAACAGGAATGGCCTCTAGGCTCTGTTAATATTCTAAAGTTGTAATATTTTGGAAAGTTATTTTTCATTGGGATAGTACATTCAAGAACTACATTTTCTAAATGTAGTTGTAGATATAGAACTTTAAGCCTATTGCATAAAGTAGATAGCAATTTTGATATTTTCATAAATGGTTCAGCTCTTCTATATATGTTGCTATATGGTTTGGCCACAACAATATTTTTAATATGAATCTAGACATTTTTTTTTTAATATTACATTTATGGGTGAAAAATAGTAAAATTGCATCAAGATATAAGTTATGGTATGCATAATATTAAAGTTCCATGATAATTGGTTATGAGATGCATAAAATTAAAGTTCCATGAGAATCGGTAAACATTGAGGATATAATCAACCTCTAGCATGTAGATTTTATGGTTCTCGATTGCTTGGAAGTGTATATTTTACATTTTTTAAGGTTGGCTTGGTGTGTCCTAGTAAACATCACATTACCAATTGCTTTAGTTAGTTGAGGATAGAACCAATCCAAAACCAGTTCATAGTATTCATACCACAAACCCATACCACTTTCTTCCTAAAATAATCCAAAACCGATTGTTTTCGGTTGCAACCAACCAATTCTCTTAACATTGATGCAGGTCAAAAAGTACAGGGTTCAAAAGTACCATTAGCATGGGGTAGTAGTTACATAATTTTTTGTTTTCTTTAGTCTCATTTAAAGAGAAACATTGGGCACATTTATCTTGCAAGGGTTAATGTTGCAAATCTTGATCTTGTGATGTATTTATTCATTATACTGGGATGGTATTATTTTGTATCACTTACAAACTAGATTCAGTTTGACTAGGTTATATAGTATATAAAATGAAATCGTTGTTATATAAAAAAGACATTATCCTTCTCATTCCAAATTACAATAAACGGAATTTGAAGGATGATTTAACAAATCCTACAGCATAGAATACATGGAGCAAAGCATTCGACAAAACCAAATTTTCATGGTTGTGGCTAATTTGCTTTAGGAGTATCAAGAACTCCTTATCCAATAATGTATTATGGACACAAGGTAGCATGTTTCACAAGAAAAAAATATTTCTTAGGCATAAATATGAATATATTGCAACATCTAAAAATCTATGTTGCACGAGGTCCCATCCCCCGCCAACAAGCCCCATACCCGATGTCCTTGCATTTTGGGGACTTGGGGAGAAACGTCCCTAATCTTTTGGGGAATTCATTAAGGACTCGGGGACTTGTTGGTTGTACCCAAAACTTCCCAAAAATATTCCAGGGACTTCAAACAGATTTTAGAGACATTCCAAGTATATTTTAGAGATGTCTCAAGCATATTTTGGAGATGTTTTGGTATGTATTTTCAATTTTGACAATGGATGTTAATGATTGGATAATATTAAAATTTATCCCATCCATATTTTTCATATTATTCTAAATATATAACAAAAATGGATTCAAAATATACTGGAAATAAATTCTTTGGGGGGGTCTCTTGGCCTTCCTGAACAAAACTTAGTGCTAGTGGAGATAATAGAGGTGTAGATTAAACGCTAGTGGGAGGGTAATGGATGGAAATATGGAAAGGTTGGGAGGTTAAGTGCACAACAACAGAAAGAGTGAAAAATCAAAAGAAGAAAATTGATCCTAGATAGAAAGGAAAAATAGGGTTTTGATCCTTCCATAAAATGAGATTCCCAAGGTACTTTGGAACACCCCTATCCTCATGAAAACATAAAAATAAAAACAATAGAAATCACTGGAAATGCACTGGAAATCCCTATAAATGCACTTGAAATCACTTGAGAGCACTTGAAATCACTAGAAATGTACTTGAAATCACTGGAAAATTGGTCCATAGGTAATGTACTGTAGGTGTTGCGAGCAATATTGAATTCACTTTCTTTATTATTTTGGAAGGAGGATTCATTATTCATTGTTCTATAGTTAGAAAATGAAAATATTTGAGGAGGAATTTGCACTAGTGAATTTTGTCCTTCGACATTTCAAATCCTAAAGCAAGTCCATCATCAGTAGAGGTTTATGAAAGCTTCACCCGATGATGGACCTTTCAGAATCATCTCAAAATGATGGACCTCCCTTAGGGTTCGAAACATCGATGGACAAAATTAACCATAGTAGAGTCCTCCTTATATAATGTTAGCTTTGTTATATATAGAAATCTAGTACAAGAATTTAGGGTGCTCACTAGTGACAAAAGTGTAATCATCCTCAACATATTTGGGTGCTTAGCAGCCAATTCCAGAGCAATTATGCAACCCATTGAATGAGTGACTAAATGGAATGAATTAACTTTGTATGGTTGAACCACTGATTACTCTATGGTGTCTACATGTTGTGTGACTATATATGAGAAATTTGATGGATTGGGACTTTTTCCAAACCCAAGAAGAACAACTACAAAGAATTTGTAAGATTATTTTGTGGCTTCAAATAAAAAGGGATAGATGGTCTCAATCCATAAATATGAGGAAGAAAGAAACCCGTGTATCAATATAACATTTGATTCTGAATCAATCAAATCGCCACTAGAAGCACAAGTACTGGAACCTGTAATTACAAGAAAAGCAATAGGAACTAGTAAATAATACACTAAAAAAATTAGTATAGGATAAATAATAGCAGATATCCATGAAAATTCCAAAAAAGGATTTTGCATAAATCAACAAATTTCATAAATAAGTAGAATCAGGGAAGGAGATTCTATCAGAAAAAATACATTTCCTATTTTTCTACTTCGGGTTACGACGATGATGTTGATTTATCATATGCTAATGATGGCAATGTTGATGTCGATGATGACTATGCATGTGGTATCACTTCCAAATCCTAATTGTGGTATCACTTTCGGATCCTAATTGTAGAAAAAATACATTTCCTATTTTTCTACTTTGGGTCAAAAACCTAAGTTGAGCCAATTCTAAGAAATTATGGGCACGTTGCAGCCCTATAAAATTAATTAACAACCACAAAAGAGGGAAGATATTCATTGTTGACCAAATTCTAAACATTTTTGGTGAGTTTTCACATAGAAGCAGTTAAAGAACAGTCTTCAAAAGAAATCGAAGAAGAGATAGTCCAACAGACTACTATGGGAAGATTTGAAGGTCCAAGCTCCCAGGTTTAGGCTCAGGCTCATGTCTATGCCTTGATTGAACATGATGTTTTTCTTGGTGACTGGACTTACCATGGATTTATGACCTAGTTGGATGCTTGTGTGATCATGCCCTAAAGTATGGTGACTTTCTTTGGACTAGGAGCTATGCAGTGTTTTCTTCATATTACCTGACTCGTGAATATAGGATCATTTCCAGCCTATAGTTGAATCCCTAATAGGAGAGATTTATAGCATCCAACAGTGAAACCAAAGGTTAATTTCTGGTGAATTTTTGGTCACCTGTGCATAGTATGGAACCTCCAACCTCGTCTCTCTTCTCCAAGCTGTTTGCAGCCCTATTTTATGACCTCCTAGACAGAAGTAAGAAGAATTACTCCAATTCTAGGTAGGACCTGTGACTAAAAATAGCAGTAAACCCCCAAATTTGGGAAAGTTTGTGGATAGAAACAATGATAAGATGGCCTCATCTACAATTTAGGTGAACCTGGGCATATTTCAGCCCCTTAATAGCAATAAAAAACACTGAATTTCCAAATTGGTGCATGATTTAGTCATCAAATGATCAAACAACCACAAAACAGAGGTTTGGGCACATTATAGCCCTCAATTAGAATCCCAAACAGTCATAGAGATAGGACCTGTGACTAAAAACAGTAGTAAACCCCCAAATCTGGGAAAGTTTGTGGATAGAAACAGTGATAAGACGGCCTCATCTACAATTTAGGTGAACCTGGGCATATTTCAGCCCCTTAATAGCGATAAAAAACATTGAATCTCCAAATATGTGCATGATTTAGTCATCAAATGATCAAACAGCCACAAAACAGATACAATCTGAGGTTGGGGCACATTACAGCCCTCAATCAAAATCCCAAATAGTCATAGATATTAGAGAGGTATTTTATGGGTGAAACAGCAACAACTCAGCATCACCATTAGATCTTGGAACTTTAGACAATTCTGAGTGCAAACAGCGGTCAAAAGTCACATCACAGCCCCAAAATGATAAGCCACAGCCACCTACAACAGTTATGGGCATGAATTTAGCCTAAAAGACAAATCTTGGATAATTTGAGACCCTAAAAACCTAGGCTGAGCCAATTTTAAGAAATTCTGGGCATGTTGCAGCCTTGAGAAATTATCACTGGCTCTCAACATTCAAACCCATTGGAAAATTCTTGTTGCAGCCCTGGGCACGAGTCACTGACATGTTGCAAAAAATTCTAGTTTATCGTGGTCATGTTCATGGCTCGAAATTGAGATTTGTAGTGTGGGTATGGACCAACTAGATAAAGGGTTTGGAAGGAAATGTGGTTCTATTTAAAATACATTACTGGATAATATATTCTATTTTGTCTGAAATGCTTAACATCTTTTAATGGATTTGATTATAGTTGGTTCCAAAACTCTTCTTCTGGAAGGATATGAACTTGAGGGTGTTACGAATGAAATTTGCATCGCTTTACCAATAATCTTTATAAAGAAAGGTAATCTGGATTGTGAAGCTACATGATTGTTTTCTAGCTGCATGTATAGATCTTAATTAGAAAGAAAGGTAATATGGAATGTGAAGCTACAAGAATTTTTTCTATATTAATTATAGTGTACAAATTTTAATAAAACGGAATCTCCAACCCAAGGCATGTTAGTTACCCCATTACTTGGTGGAATGCATCATCCATTTGCCTCTCTTTTGTAGTTCCTTGTTGTATTTAAGTAATAAATATGTGAATTCAATGGTTTCCCTTCACTCCATACAATCTAAACATATTTTCATGATGTCGTTTCACAGTGTACACAATATGCATCTCTTCTGCTAAGATCTAAACCATGTTCCTATAATTCTCAATCGTTTTCCGCTTAGTATCCTCACCATCTCTTCCACTAAGTCAAAATATATTTCCATTTGGTATATTGAGTATTGGGGCATATTCTCCATAAGTGGTGACACAATACTCAATATCAAAAGCAAGGGGGATACAAAAGAAACATCAATGGATAATTTGGTAAATGTGATTGTTGATTACATAATGGGTGTCACATCCAATTTTTCAATTCTAAGGATGGAAGTGGCATGGAGGATTGCCTCTCCAAGAAGGACAAAAGCATCGAATAAATAGATGATGAAATCCTAGTCGGTACTAGTTGTATAAATCTAGAAAAAGATATCATTTGAAATATCTTTTCCATCTCTTAGTATTTTAGGAAATCATGAATATATCATTGGCAATGACTCTCATCAAAATTATCCCCTTCTTATGTTGATTCGTTGTTTTCTATTATTGTTGTGTAATCCTTCTTTCAAATTTGGCTAACCAATCCTTGTCATTTTTTTCTTCACTACATATATTATAGTGTAAGGCACTACTAGTTCAAATCTCATATCGTCCCCTTTTTCTCCTTTACATATTACAATTTACTCCCTTTTTATTGTATCTAAGTGATACCTTTATAGCGCTAAACTATTTTAGTCAAAACCATATTATGGATGTGTTCAAAGTCTGATTTATTAACCATTCTAAGGAAGAGCTATGGAGCACCTATGGAGGAAGGAGAATATGAAGGAGAATGTGTTAACTATCGACCCAGGCTCTCTTGCTTCCCTTAGGCTTGGATCTTTTTTTTTATTTCTAGGCAAGCAGTTTAACTATAGATGCCTTGCACCCTAAATTTTTCAATACTAAAGTGAGATTTTGATAGGGATTATGATGCTAAGTAAATTCAAGTGTGTTTTAAATGTGTCGATGTTGGAGACATAATTTATTCCCATGGTGTTAGCACTGAGAATGTATTTAATGGTTATTTGAGAGATGTAAATGAAAGGAAGAATGTGGTAAAGAAAATATAATTGTTAAAAGAAAATTTTACTTTCTTAAAAATGCCTATTAGATCCCTCTTGGTTATGAAAAACTTTCTTAATACCATGATGGTAAAGGATTTCACTCCTAATGAAAATTCAAATATGGATTTGTTGACCCTTTAAAGAACACCACTTTGATTAACATAATTACAACTAAGGATGTTTTAGATATATAGAACGCTAAGTTCTCCAAGACCTTGGGCCAATAGCAATTAGAGTTGGAAGCTCTAAAGGAATTATTATAAAAAGAGAAATTATGTTTGAAAATTTCTTTATCTTATATTGACTTAGATGAATACCTATGTATATCATATGGAAAAGAAAATTAAGCACTTGAGGAAAGCATATGGGTAATTCCTTTCATATGTGCAACTTCTAAATACTAATGGCTCTTTAAGTAGTGTGCCTTCAAATGAAATGGAAGGACATATTATACAATTGAATTTGCAAGTCAATGAGGCCAACATAATAATAATATTGAGAAATGGAAAGATAAATTCACTTGAGACTAGTTTGAAGGATGAATATGTTTAAATTAAGCTGTGAGGATCAAGTAAGCACATGATGAAATTAACTATGAATGGAACTCATTGAATAATAAAAATAATGAGCTACAATATATTGTGAACTATTTCTTAAGCTCCATTTGTGGCCAACAAATACTTATTATAGCAAGAGAATAAACAAAAAAAACCAAAATTATTTAGTAATTCCTTTCTTTTTGGGAACATCTTCAGCATTAAAATGAGTACTATCACAAACACATTTCTATCAAGTACAATTCTAATAAATAAAAATAAGGGATCATGTCCTAGAACTATATGATGTGCCAAGTTCCTATTTTCTATTCTTAATTGCTATAACCATTTATGGCTTCATAATTGTTGGAACAACTAACAAGACTTGGCTATCATTGGATGTTAAGACAATATTTAAGAAGAAATAAGAAATGGTGTATGTGCAATATTAATTAAAATTATGCAGCTGAGAGATAAGGAAATTCATTGATTCCATCTTTAGCAAGGGAATCAACAATCATCTTCCTCAAATATGATTTGAAAACATTTATGGATGTCACATGCATTTTATTATGGAGTTCATCAACTACTTTGTTTTATTTCCCCTTGATATGTTTGATCTCAAAATAAAACTCACATTAAACATCTAGCTTGCATTGCAATAGGGATGGCTTCTCAAGCAAGTATTTCATACCACAATGGTTAGTTTTGAGCTCAAACTTTCTACCCATAAAATAGTGCATCCATATATTCAACGCATGAACTATGGCAGAAAGATCTAAGTCATGAGTTTCATAATTATTTTCATGCTCTTTTATATTTTTAGGCTCATAACATATAGCATGGTTATCCTTTACACATTTCAAACAGCAATATATTGGCCTTTCTTTTCTTAATATCCTCCATGACATTGTATTATGTCTTGTGGCCACTATATTTAATCCCTGATGTTATGGCAGCTCCATGAGAACTAGTTGAGGTTTTGGTACTCATAAGAGGGACTGTCTTTTGCGGCTGAGTGGGATTGTTGGTTTCTAAGTTTTAATTGTCTCAAGTGTCTTCTAAGGTTATTTTTCATTGGTATCATTCTTAGTTGGGACTTCTTTGTTTTGCAATTTCTTTGAGGGATTGTTTTTCTTATTATTTTCAATTGTTTTAGGAGGTGTGTTGGCAGTCCCCTTACTTCTCAGGGCATAGTTTGTTGGGGTTGTTTGTACATTTTCAATTTTAGTTATCTCAATATTTTCTTCACAAACATCTCCTAAATTAGGAGCCTAGTCTCATAACAACTTAGTTGTATCTAAATATTATCCTTCAGATCAGTGGATTTTTGTTGTTTAGTTTCTTGTCCCTGTTCATCCAAAGATTGCTAATCCTATCGTTTATTAATCAATACCGTTGTGGATTTTATCCACTGAGGACATGTTTTATCTGAATGATTCTATTGGCGATATGCACAAAAATTATACATGCCAACATAATTTAAATTAAAAGTGGTTGCCTCATTTTCTAGGGGTTTCGAGGTATTGTTTTTATTTTTAAACAAAGTTTTAAATGGTTTCTTTCCAGAAGAACTTTCCCGAACATTATTTTTTAGATCTACTATCTCATTACATAGATTTTGAACTAGTTGAAAATTATTCCTAAATCAAAATCTTTCTCCTTAGTGGGCTTGGTCAAAAGCATAGGCTTCTTAGATGATGTGTCTTTAATCTCAATTTCTACAAAGTGCTTAACAATAATGGAAATTTATGATTCAACTTTCTTATCTTCTTCAATTTTTTCTGATAGCATGGCCTTACTGAATCTTTTGACGAACATTGCTACAAATGGATTATAGGACATCAAACAGTATATAAATCCATAAACAGTATAGAAACATTCACTCCACTCCCTCCACTGCTAAGGCATTCTCGTCGTTGTCTGTTCATCCTCACGCAAAGTCGTTGTCTGTTCACTCTCACGCAGGGACGCGTAGGAGGAGGAGGCCAGTTCATCTTCCTCACGCAGGGCTGAGTGAAGGGGGTGTGTGATTTCTGTTTGGGGGTTCGCCTTCTTCTCTCTCTCACCCCGATTACCAGTCGGGGGGTGGTGTTCTTTCCTCTTGATCACGCATAGAGTTGGCGTTTTTTCCTCCACCATTGTCGTACGTTCCCTCTCCTCCTCTCATGCATAGGAATTTTGCGTTGGTGTAGGAGCCATTCACGCTCAGGGCTGTGTTCCTGTGTGTCCCATACCGGTTTCGGTGGTATGTGTATGTATCCTTATCGATTGTGGCCGTGTATGCTGTCTGTTGTGGTCTACATTTGTGTTTTCCTCTGTCCACGTTGGGAGTTTGGCTCTCCTATGTTTTGGGAGTGTGGATTGTTTCCATCATTCATTATGAGGTTGTGGCTATTGATGTACCCTGGTTTTGGGTTGCTGTTGAGTTTTTTTGGCCACGCTAGGGCCAAGAACAACTCTAAGTTGTCTTGAGGACTTGAGTTGTTTCACTTGTTGGTTGGGATTGGCACCTGGTTGTCTTTGCCTTCTTCACAGAGATGTGAAGGGATTGTTTTGCTGCGATATGCAGTGGTTGGTCTTCGGACTGTTGAGAGTGGGATTAGAGGCTGTGTATGCATGAGAAGACTGGTGTTGAGGCCACTAGCTTGGAATTTAGCTTGACCTATCTCCTTGATGACTTGGTAAAACCCTGTTGTGTGGGTTTGGCTGATTGGCAAACCTTGGCTATATGTAAGCCTGCATTGACCCTTATTCTGGCCTTGAGGAATCATGCCCAGCTCGGGGGTGGTAGTGTTGCTGAGAGATTGATGAGCACACTGGCCTATGGTTGGGTGGAACGTTGCAACGACGTAGCTGGTTGCAGGAGAGTCCTTCATTAAAAGATAAGTACTCATGACTATTTTATCTCTGCAATTATATCTACTGTTTCATGAATTATGATGAACATGTGGAATGCTGGAATGTATATGTTTGCTTCCGCTGAATGTTGAGTAACTATGTATCCTTGTATGTTTTATGCATCTTAGCATGTGTTATCTTAAGCTTTTTAATTTGAGCATTGATGTTTGTTCATGTTCATGGGGCTGTTTTCCCGTTTGTGTGGTGTGGGTAGCGTCCTCTTCACCAGTCGGAAGGTCGAGGACGCCACAATGCCATGTATAAAAGTTTTGAACTAGGGAAAATTAATGATACTTCGTAAATTAGCATATGTGTGTCACCAATGCAAGAGTTGACCCACCAATGCAATAGTTGGCCCACCAATGCAAGATTTGCATTCAAGGAAAGTGAGTAAAACCCTAGTTTATGAAATCAATGCACAATGCAGTCATTGGGCCATGCTAACACGGTGGAGAGGCCCCCCTAAATTTATTTGCATGCCAGGAGACCAACAGAGTTGACGGTTCATTGATCTGACATCCAGTTGACAATTTATGTCTAGTTGAAAGTCGCATCAAAATGTGGTTCAGAGACACTTGGTGACTTTCAGTCATGGAGAGAAAAACCAAATGGAGCAGTACAATTGCATGTCATTGGCTCATGTAGGCATGTATGGGAAAGGCCGATATGGGAACACTACCAATAGTCGCATGGTGGATTTTTTTGCAAAGTTGACCCACCCATGCAAGAGTTGCAAGAGTTGACCCACGAATGTAATTAAATGTGCATTAATATAAAAAAAATTCATTAAAAATAAATTGCAAAAACTCTAGAGCATGTTATTTTTCGAATTCTATTTGGTGGTGTCTAAAGACACCATTAGTTCTTGGCGCCTCCAATGTGCCATAGATCGTGTTTGTATCCTAAGCACACAAAAGGATAAACATTAGTACTCTCATCATAAACTAAAGAGAACCCAATGAAATTGTGCAAACATTATTTATAGATAACCCACCTGAGGGTGTAGGATCATGTTTATATTGTCCAGTATACTGTGAATAGTAGGATGTCTGTGAATGGTATTTGTCAATCGTAGGTTAGTAAATTAGGAATAAACTAAAGGCTAACTCGTTGAACTTGTGCTTCAGCACGCACTTTAAAGTTTAAATAACGCACCTGACAATCTAGCCACACTAGACAATCTACTAACACCTGACAATGCACTCACTCGAGTAGGCCATCTGGATCATCTCTGTTGCTGATGGTGTCCATCAATCTCTTATGATATAAATGAGGTAGCAAGTATCGTACATGTGACCTATTTTTGTCTGAAAGTGATGGCAACTTGATGTTTATACCAACTACCAGGTTGGTGAAGTGGTATACAATAACTCCTCATCTATAATCCCGATATACATACCCACCCTTCCTTTTCTGTTGTGTTGCTAGTGTCAAGTACTCCCCTTTAATAACCATCAAGCCAGTTGGGAATTCAATATTTTCATCATCTATAACAGGTTCGAGAATGGTTTGTTTCCCCTCTAAGCAATGAGGCAACCAATAGTCAGAACCCCATTCATTATTTTTTGGGGAAACCACTACATATATCTGACCTGTGAAAGGAAATAGGTCGAGTTAACAATACATTTATTAAAAAGGGTCTTGTGTGTAACATAAATAAAATTTCTTTAAATGTAAAGGCTTGTAGTGATTTAGGTACTACAAATTTACTTTTTTGTACCTTCTTGTATGAGATTTGATATGTGATCATAGTCTGTAGAAATATATGTTAGATCATCTTCCAAATGTTCTATTTCATTATCCCCCTTCAAATCGGTGCCAAGTGTCACTCGATCCCATGTATCAATCGTATCTGTATACTCACAATCATCCTATTCATCGATGCTACAGGAACTACAAAAGAAAGCCTTCAATCTTGTCCAAATGTGTAGCGATGAGTTTTCTTAGCTTCGAATTGAATGAAATTGTTGAGTTCCATGCACTGTGTTCACTCAATGTGTGTTGGATCGGTCCACATTTGTCACCTCCCAGAATATTCTTTGCACTAGGTTTTTCCTTGTTTCTTGTTCTCCCATCAAAGATGCACGCCATTTCACTATAGATGCAGCGTCTCAAAGGCGAGAACCTGTAAACTTAATCTCTTTCCTTCTAAGGGAAGTTTTTATGCATGCATCAGCGCCATCGTGCTCTCCTTTTCCATGACCAGTTTCAAATTAGTTCCATATATGTGGAACATTGTATTTTATGTGCAACAAACACAACCATTGATATACACGTGCATTATTGAACTTTCCAGCACAACCATCTAACCAAATCAAATGACGATAAAATGGTATATCCATAGTTATCACATGATCATAGAACAATTTAAAGTAATGTTGCATGTAATGGATGTCTTAGGTCCGGTCGTCACTTATGTAGAAGTGACTTCCTTTCAATATCACACATTTCTCTTCATTGTTATATGGCCCATGTCGATAAGTGATATGGGACATCATGCTCACCTGCTCTGAGTGATAGTACTGGCTTTGTATTTCATCTTTTGGGTGTAGGGTGTAATTTTATGCAAATTCAACCACTGATAGTATTGTTCTAAGAGGGAAGGTGTCTCGGCATATTCGGAATTGCTCATATTGCCACCGTGCCATATCGACATGTTGAATGTACTGTTGGAAATAAATTCACATACTTGCACCTAGTGGGAAACTAAATAAACAATGTTATAAAACAACATAAAAAATATTTACATGAATATTGATTTATGTTAATAAACAATGTTATAAAACAACATAAACAATATAGTCATTTAAATGAATATTATTCGTGTACATTTTCACCTGTGAAGTCACCAATTTAATCTTCCTGCATTCTTTCCCATCATGTAGTTGATATGTCTCATACTGATAGTTCTTCTTCTCGATAATTGTATTCCTGAATGGTTGATATTCACTCTCATGGATGCAATCAAACCATATGATATCCCACCACTTGTTGCAAGAACCCTATACACATTGTTTTAAGTAATATGTCTGCGCATCTTACCTCGAACACATTATGCTATGGATGAAATCTCTAGAT
Source organism: Pseudotsuga menziesii (assembly GCA_001517045.1). NCBI lineage: Eukaryota > Viridiplantae > Streptophyta > Pinopsida > Pinales > Pinaceae > Pseudotsuga > Pseudotsuga menziesii. The sequence continues at coordinate 71,057 of LPNX011110505.1, read as the reverse complement.
GACATTGGTATTGTACTTGAACATTCCTACACATGGTTAGGATGCAAAAAACGATGTATATGTGCAAATGTATGATAATATATGTCAAACTCTATGTATTACCTACAACAACAAGTGTTTCGGATGGTATTGATTCTAACATACCAAGGCTTGCATTTTTCAAAAGATCTTTTCCCGAGCCTTAGCTCTACGTGGGAAATTTTAAACATATCGAACAATTGAGTTTGTGTCATGTCAAGATAATGTTTAACATGCAGTTCATTATTCATAGAACCCTACAACATTTTAACACATAATTTGTGTTAGAATAAGGCCTAGTGTTATCATGCCAAAATGTGTACACTAGTCCATTCACTGCTTCGACTAACTTCATGTCTTTACAGGGAAACCTACAGCTAAATTCCCATAATGTTTCCATTTGTCCCTCTACATCAAGGTTGTCTCTTCTTACTGAATATTTTTTAAGTGTCTTTGGATGTAAAGGCACAAATTGTGATGTGCATTTAATTGAACGGTGTTGTCTTATGGATCTAATTACATTTGATTCAGCCAAGACGCATCAAGCCACATTACAATCCTGTGAACGAGTGTTTTTACCAATCGATGTGAATGAAGCAGCAAGAGATTTAACAATGTGATTACTTGATTCGATGTTCTTCAATGTTCTTATGCCTAAATTTCTTCTAACAGTTTCCATACTCCTAGATTTAATCAAAGCTAAAAACAATTGGAATTTACCGGCTTCAGAGTTTTTATCAAAATATTGTTTCATTATTTGAGAACAATGACGAAGGATAGTGCGATTAGGAACCTTACCTTCCATGGAAGTCAATTCGCTCTCGTCCACTTGTATGCATTTAGGAGTTCTCTTTTGCGGTGATACGAGGTTTTTTGTCGTTTGAAATGTTGGAGTGATGTTTACATCCACTATAGGCTAACAACTTCGATTAGGAGATTGAACCACCTCACATGGTTGTTGCAGAGCCACATTTTCATTGTCAGGAACATAATGATTGAACTCTTCACAAAATTTTCTGCTTAATAATGCACCAATCTTTTCATCTTCCCCATAACCAACTTCCATTAACGTTTCATTATTCTTTTCAACCTCTACGTCAGGTATCTTTGGTTTTCCTCGAGATGTTGAGGTGCAAGTCACTTGGTGCAAAGTGTAGTGTTCCATTCATTGAACTCGATACTAAAATGTGAGTCACTGCAGAATGAATGGTATTGTCCACTATCAAATTCCTCCACTTTAACTCTTCCTCTGGGGTATCCAACATTGTATTTTCTATTGAATTGTTTTGCTTCACCTGTTGAGCGGGAATGGGAAGTATTTTCTCATCGATTGAATGCAAACGATTTCTTGATTCTTCCCTCTTCTTTTCTCTTTTTTCAGCTTCTTCCGGTGTAAGCACCTTCCTCGCTAATTTCTGACCTCTATTACGTGCATTCCCCATTGAAATCCAGCCAAACTTGTAAAATACCTATGGATTTGTGTAATAAATGATGAAATGACAGGTTGAAGAGTTCTCTGTGCGTGGGTTGAGAGGAATTCTATCTTTTTTATCCGAATTTATGCAGGATTGCAACATAATACACAAATAACCATAGAAACAAATATGTAGTGGAAATAACACTTCATTTCAATAATCAATAACTGAAACTTGTTTACATACAGAATGAAAATAAACTAGCTAGAGTGCCAGTAGCTTATCTCTGAGAAGAGATGTGGCGAATACATGCCTCTGAACTCTATGTTACATTGAGGCTCGAAGGCCTATATATATTATTGAGAAACAATGGAAACCCTACACATCCAAAAACCTAACCCTAGGAGGTGAATCGCCAGAATGTGGGCCCTGTTGGGTAACTCGATACATCAATTTCCCGGGGTCGTAACTTTAGCATACTACCTTCGTTTGACATGCATGATACATCGTTAGAAATATATTTTTAAGTACTACATCCATAAATAGCAAATATCAAGTTTAGAACAGAATCATTTTTCCCGACCATTCGATGTCGAAAAAACGTCGTTTAGGGCCTCAAAACGGCTCCGAAATTTTAGGACCCGAAAACTGCCAAAAATAGTAAATTGTGCTACAATTAAGGAAACTGGAAAATTGAAAGAAACAATTGTGGGGGTCCAAGTGGAATAGGTGGGTGGCCACCAATATCCTCCTGGATCACTTTTGCTACAGTAAAACTGTCCCACGGCCTGCAACCCGACATTTTTGATAAAACCAATATCGCATATGTGATATAATGCATGTATGTTTTAATGCATATGCATTATATCACACGTGTTATGGATACAATGGTTTACCCCTGATGGTCGCTATGTAAAACATGATTATCATATCGCATATGCGATATAGTGCATATTTGATATAACGCATATGCGATGTAGTGCATATGACATAGGAGAAATTAACAATACATTGATTAAGGTAAACGAGGGGGGGGTTAGTTAAAGTAGGGAGAGAAAGGTGTAGAGGGGATTATGGGAGGGACGGATGGGTAGGGGAGATATATGGGGGGGATGAATGGAGGAGAAATATAATGGGAAGGGAGGGATGGGTAGGGAGAGATATGAAAGGGGGAATGAAGGGAGGAGAAATATAACTAGGAGGGGAATAAATATAAGTGGCAAGGAGGTATGAGGGGGGTAATATATATAGGAGGATGGGATAGGGAGATATATAGGAGGGAGGATTATTGGGTGCATGAAATATATAGGATAATGGATGGAGGAAAGATATAGCATAATGGATGGAGGGGAAAATCGGGGGGTGGTTAAAGAGTGAGAGGGAGGAGAGGGGTGGATGGACTGGTTGTATAGAGAGAGGTATAGAGTGGGTGAGTGAGAGAGACAAATGGAGGGGGTGGTTAAAGAGTGAGAGGGGGTAGAGTGAAAGAGAGAGATAGAGAGAGATGGAGGGAGAGACAATGATGGACGGAGGGATGGTTAGAGGGTGAGAGAGTGGGATAATAACATTGAGAGAGGAGGGATTTCTGGAAATGAAGGATGGTCAAGGATGGTTACACCAAGGGATAGAGATGAGGGATTTTGTGAGAGAGAGAGAGAGATAGAGAGAGAGTTAGATATAGAGAGATGGAGAGAGGGTGTGTGGATGTGTTTGAGAGAGAAAAAGGGGGAAGGTTGGTTATAGAGGGAGATGGGGTGTGGTGTTCCAAGACCAATAGGTGTGTAAGTTTGTTTGAGGGGGGAGTGTTGAGATAAGGAAGGAGGGGGGAAAGAGGAAGAGAGGGAGGGAGGGGGAGAGAGGAAGAGAGGGAGGGAAAGGGGTGAGAGATATGGTTGAGGGATGAGTATATATGCATAGGGATAGTGAAGGAGAGAAATAGCGATGGTTAGATAGAGAGGGATGGAGAGAGGGTGTGTGGATGGGTGTGAGAGAGACAAAGGGGGGAAGGTTGGTTATAGAGGGAGAGAGGGTGTGTTTTTTCAAGACCAAGAGGTGTGTAATTTTGTTCGAGGGGGAAGTGGCAAGATAAATAATTTTGGTTATAAGCTCCCTAGTACATTTTAGATTGATTCAAAAATCCTATTAAATATCCCATACATGCTTCTAATCATTGGAGAGCCATCAATTGAGTTGTTCTTGTGCTCAGTGATAGTTTAGCTTAGAAGGTTGGAATTGGTTCTCAGTTTAGGCACAGTTTAGGATCATATTAGATTATGTTATGGGTTGTAGCAATAGAATACTGGTGGCGAATGAATTATCTTTTTTCTTACATAGTTAGAATATTTTCATTCTAACTCATATTGTTGACGAATACGCCTCTTTAACCTAGAAATAGGGATGGAAGACCAACTTCACTTGATAGGTCGATTGAAAGATCAATTGAATTGTTTTCTTTTAGAACTAAAATTCATACAAGTTTAGTTAAACTAAGATCCATATGTTTTGATCAAGACTCTAAATAAGAATGGAGGAGGCTATACATTGTAGCCATACTATCAAAAGCTTATGAATGTGGAGGATTTGGAAGATAGATGGTGGTGGGAAATGATTTGGAGAATTAAAGATCCAAAAAGTCTAAAATTCTCATGTGGCTTGCTCTCACCTCAAAAGTATTGACTGAAGATATCTATCAAAAGAAAAATAATGAAGGTCCTGGATAATGTTATATTTGTTGGCAAGGTGGAGAAGACATATCCCACATCTTCATGAAATGTCCCTTTTCTCTTCAATTTTGTAATAAGATAGAATGTTGGTTAGGAAAGAAGGATATTTAGAAGTACGAGTCTATGGAGGTAGGCCTAAAAATATGGTTTTCATAAGAATATCTAAACAATTATAGAGCAATTCCTTTCATAACTAGTTGGAATCTTTGGAATTCTAGGAATGTTGTGTCTTTTGAGAATTCCCCCTCCCATTCTACACAGGTTTCTACTGCTATGTTCTCTTTGGATAAACATTTGAAGGAAGAGTTGAAGATTAAGATCAATAGATATAAAACGCATATGCATTTTATATCGCATATGTTTTATAACACATATGTGTTTTGTATCGCATATGTGTTTTGTATCGCATATGCGTTATAATGCATATGCATTTTTTATCACATATGTGTTGTGTATCGCATATGTGTTTTGTATCGCATATGCGTTATAACACATATGTGTTTTTTATCACATATGTGTTTTGTAAAATTTAAAATTTCGGTGGAAATAAGGCTTGGAATCATGTTCAGAAATAGCTTCGGACTACCGAACCTATTGGATAGGACAAATAAACCAGGGCTATTCCATGTATTTCAGAACTCTGTGAATATGCTCAGTTTCGATGGCGTGTTTTGCTATGACAAACACAATATTTTTTTATGAAAATATAGAATATTGTAGAATACGATCTTACGATTCTGAATATGTAATTTTTTCCTACAGACGTATGTTTTATTTATTTATTATTATTTTTCTAAATGACACACGTAAGTTTTTGAAAATAGATACATCAATTGTTTTTTATATAACTTTTGATTTTCTTCACCATTTCAAAAGAAAACTATATGATGCATTAGAGGAGAGTGAGATCTATAATCGTATATATAGAAATCAAGAATTTCATTAATTTTAGCCCCTAAAGTGTTGCACCCACATAGAACGTTTTCATTTCAAGGTTTTCAAACTTCAATAATTAATAATTAAAATAATAATTCATGAAATTTTTTGAAAAATAGTGTTGCACTAGTACCATATGGCCTTTATATGTCTGCAAGAGTATATCCAAAAATGACATCATTTACCTCATATAGTGTTGCACCTGCACAAACATATATGCTATGATGTGTAGAAAATTTGAAAACTCAATTTAAGGGAAACTAATTTTATAATCATTTACACAAATTTTATATAGATAAAAGTTATATATTATGAAATCTTATTCAATTATCTAACTTTTGTCTTTTCACTTCATATTCAAATAGTTTAGGGAAGTACCTCTAATTGTCACCTAAAGTTATAGGTTCCGTGTTTTTTTAGTGTTATGTGGCATCTAAAGTGCCTTTAAAGGAGTCCATGATTGTGCATCAGCCCTTAAGAAATTACTGGTTAAATTTTAAAATACTTAATAAAAATAAAACAAAATTTTGAATAGATAATTTTTATTAGCTATTTTAGTTTATCTAGTTTAGGTGTGGATTTCATTTGCTAAACTATTTAATCAAATTTGTTTATTATCACTAAAATATTTAAAATACAAACAACAAAAATAAAGTAAAAAATATGTTCTATCACTTACAAAAAAATTAAAATACAAACAAAAAAATACATTAAAATTTTATTTAGTGTGATCTGTATCATTTAAATAAAAGGGTAGTATATAATATGGCAAACAATGTACTATAATAAACACCACTTCCACTAGAACCGCTCTCAGAAAATCCTTCAAATTCAAGCTTATAGTCTGGAATGTTTGAAGACTATATTCTGTTCTTGCCACTGTTAACCGTCATAATCCCACTTGTATCGATCCAGTAAAGGATCTTCCCCTTACTGTCTGTGAAAGTGTCAGATAACAAGAGAAGGAATCACACAATTCCAAGAATACAACTCCCACAAAAATATTAAACACAAAAAAAAAAAAAAAAAAAAAAATTCTTTTTTTAAAAAAAAAAAAAAAAAAAAAAAAAATAATTAAAAAAAAAAAAAAAAAAAAAAAAAAAAATTCATTTTTTAGACATAATAATTATAATGAAAACTACTATTTAAAAAACAAAACAAAAAAATCTCAATATGTTGGGATACAATGAGTGTGAGAGAGACCACACTTAGTTATTAATAATTAACTTAATAAGAAAGTAAAGAAGCATTTACCATTAAGTACAAAATGATTCTCAATTAATTAATGATGCTTGAATGAATTACAAAGTATGAAATTGAATGATATTTATATTTTATATTGTTTAAATAGCTAAAATTTGATCTTTTAAAATAGGTTTTTAAATTTTATTTTAATCCCATATCCATATTATACCTACACTAAATATTCCACAAATTTTGAATTGTTCAAAATTTCCAAACATGAAAACATAATAAAGATGAAATATGCTACTATAAACTAAATATGAGAGAAATCGACCATCCCTTGAGTGAATGCATCCCCTCTCCTCAACTCAAAAGTGTATATCATAAATATATTCCATTTAATTGAATAACAACATTCTTCGGTCCATTACATGGTTTCTTTTAAGGTCCAATGTTATTAATCTTGTGCCTTTTCTTTTCCTTACCTTTCGTTTTTTATCTCATATAAGTAACCCCACATTCATAAATAATATTTTATTTAACTATAGAACATAGTCTAATCATAATAAGAATTTTCCCTGTATAATAATAGTTATCCAATAATATGCATGTACTAATAATAATAATAATCTCCAGCCTTATGCTCCTAAGTGAATAATATTTCATTTCTCTTCTCACACAAATTATGTGTTGTGAAGGTTAAACTCATATTTATACCTATTGATTTTATACTAAATAACAAGTAATAACAACTCACTTTATTTTCAACACCTAAAGGCACCACAATGACACCCTGTCATCATTCAAGGATTCACTAGCCTCTAACCTCCTCTTCCCCTAGCAGATAACATTGCCCCTTCGATTTCATGGCCTTGCACATTTATCCTTAAGTTTGTTTTATTATTTTTCGGCATTTACATAATATTCAGGGGTCTCCATGCCTTTTTAGTGCATTATAGATAGCGAAAATATTGTTCAATGTCACAACATCCATTGACGGGGCCTTGGCCTTGAGCTCCACGCCATGAACTATTACATAGTACATATTCACAAGTATAATTTAATTACAAAATAGGGGGTTAAAAGCGAGGGGTATTACATAGACTTAGCTTCATAATGTTTGTGTTCTTAGTTTTATAGCTAAAAAAGGTATAGGCATAAAGCTATTTTAATCGATCACATGGTTTATAAAGTCTACACCAACTACGAAAGAGCATCAAACCATTTGTCTACAAGTTGGGAACATTCAAAACTTTGATCTTGCCATAAACACTTTCTCCATATAGCAATTCCATGTGAATATCACAAGATGTATTTGGCATAATAACCCCAAATTGATACCCATGAAGGAACATCTCATATTTGATCCATTCTAACCATCCATGCTCTCTCACTTAGAAAGATTCAGTGGTAGAAAGATTGTGTGAAGCATTTTCTCTGTTCATGATGAGGAAACCCTATAAAAGGAAAAAGATCATTTAACTAAGGGTTTATAACAATCCATGCTCTACCACTTAGAAAGATTGTGTGAAGCATTTTCTCAAATATCATTTAACTAAGGGTTTATAAAGGACAAAGGTCAAAACAAATATCCTTTCTAAAAAGTGTCATATTCTTATGTTGATTTCATGTTTAGCAATACTATAGGACATGAAACTTGAAACTTGAAGCACAAAGGCATACAAGACTCAAAAGCTAGTTGCATGTGAATAGTCAAAATTGTAGCACAAAGGCATACAATATTGTATCATTTTCTCAACATTATGTCCATCAAAATATTGTAGTGTCGGAGAGGAATATTGTTGAATACCATAGAGGAAAATTGTTGGATACCATAGTAGAGGATAAAATTCAAGTCTACAAGATATAAATCCCATAATAAAGAATTAGACACCTTGTGTTTATTTGTTTCATTGAAAACTAAGGAAGAGTTAAAATACCTTACACTAATAGAAAAAATGTGCAAACATGTAATAATGTCATTTCCAGTGGACAAATATTAGATACTTTTACATCACCTCTACACATTAGCCACAACATGAAATTAAAAATTGTTAGCGACTTGACATATTTATAAGAAAAGCTAGTTTTCTTCATAATGATTTTTTCCAACTAATAACTCTTAGCTATAGAAAGGCCCAATTTGGTCTCACTAAAACCATTATAAATGGCATTCATGTATCCTTAGATGAAGTGTAGGGAGTTGTGTTGATAGGCGTATCTTCTTCAATGGAATTTGTAGTAATGTTGAAAAGGAATTTAGAATATGGAATAACATATCTATCTAGAAATATAAAAGTAAGAAATGTCATAAGTTCCCTTAATAAATTGTGAAATGCTTCTTTCTACAAAAATGAGTGAGTTGTAATGCATAGTGAATGGAAATAAATTTTCCATAGGAATACTTTGAGTTCTAGAAAGACCTGTAACATATATCTAATCATACATAAATAAATAATAAATACATATAATTATTATATTTTCTTAATATTGGTCACATAATCAAACTTATGATATATAGAACACACGCATTGTAATAGATAGTTATCTTTCCATATTCAAACT
>LPNX011110505.1:0-61713 GCA_001517045.1 Pseudotsuga menziesii | reverse complement strand
AACTCTGCGGATTTTTCTTTGAGCTGCTTCGAAGTTGCAGTGTGGTTTTCTAAGTATAAGTTTTAGAAGTAATTAAAAAATAAATTTCATATGAATGTCAAAATGTGTGTATGATACATCAATGGATAGAAGATTCTTTGGTGAATTTATCAGTATCAACTCCGCCCAGTTATGTGCTAGGAATGGCAGGGTTTACACCTCTGCAAGGCACAGGAAATTTTTCATTTGTTTGAATGAGGGCTAAGTCTGTTTTTTTAAGCCCTCGACCGAGGTATGAACCTCGACCGAGGTATCTAAATACCTCGGTCGAGGTATTTAAATACCTCAGTCAAACCCTCGACCGAGGTATCTAAATACCTCGGTCGAGGTATTTAAATACCTCAATCGAGGGTTTGTAAAGCCCGCAATACCTCGGTCGAGGGCTTGATAAGACCTCGGTCGAGATATTAAGACCTCGGTCGAGGGCTTAACAAGCCCTCGACCGAGGTGCGTTTTTCTGTTTTTGCCGAAATGCCCTTGCCAAAAAGTGTTACCCAGGTCCGTGGATTCACCCACTTACCAGATAGCTTGGTAGAGAGAATGATCTTGTGAGGTTGAAAAGTAAGAAGTTACTTTGAAATAAGAAAAACATAAGAGTTGAATTTTAGCTGCGAAAACTCAAAAACTAACTTTGACTAAGGAAATAACTTAGGGAAAAAGAAAAAGAAAAAGAAAAACACTAAATTAAATTAAAATTTTGGAAAAAGATAGTTTTCATTAATATCAAAGTTTATAATTTCCAACACTACAAAATTTCAATAATAACTCATTTCAAAGTACAAATTTCATAGAAAGTTGAAAAAATAAAATAAAAGAAAATGGAAAATAACTCTCATGACTTTGTTGTGATCATATAATGTAAGATTATATGTTATATATTTTCTTTGTATATTTGATCTGTAAAACCGTTTACATTACACTGCCTAGGAATGGAAAATAAAAATAGCGCCCCTTTTGCATCCTTGAGGCTAGGGTTGTACATCCTCCTCTTATACATTAGGATTAAGGTTTTAAATCCACTCCCCTCCATTCTATTAGGTTTAGGGTTTAGGATATTGTATAGCTTCTTAGAAAACTATGAATATGGGTGTTGGCGTTACATCTCGATAACCAAGCAATTCTTTGAAAACCTAATAGTTATATTTTGTGTTACCAAGGAGATAATACATGGGGTAACTTTCCAATCAAAATATTCAAAGAAATATCAACAAAATCTAGCCTACTTCTACAAGTGAAATTTTGGGGAAGAGATCCACTAAATGAATCTGTGCGTAAGTTCAAATCAGAAATGTTGGTTAGTGAAAACTCAAGGGGTTCACTATGTGAACATACAACATAACATGTGAGTTCATAGGATATTAAATAATCCCCCCTAGCTTTACTACATACTAAGGATTTCCTCCAAAAAAAAATTTGTTGAACCCCCTCCCAATACACTTTTACAATTAAGAAACCCCTATTTTCAGTAGATATCCTAGGTATCCACTTTTTCCTTGACATTTTTAATACCTCTTTTTTTAACCCACATTATGGTGACATGATACAAATAATATAAACCCTAGAAACCTTGCAAGATCAAATATGAAATCTTAGTAAGAGAAAAATATTTAAAAATGGGGAACAAACCCCTAAACACAAATCAAATTCATTCACAATCATTCCAATCAACTTCACACCACATTCAATCATAAACCATACCTATCCAAACACCACTCTAACTCCAAACGCAATTGCATTCACACAACCTTCACATCGATCATATTTATTCAAACACTAACAATGAATCTTACACAAACTTACACATAGAGTATCTATTCAAACTACCCAATATTGTTTTTAACCCAATAGATACATAACTATAAACCCCCTAATATTTGCATGTTTTAAATATATTAAAAATACCACTTGACCTTATATAGTAGGAAATATATTGCTTCCATATTTTAGAGTACTAAATCTCGCAATATGAGCTCATGTGCCATAATATTTCCTACTTAATGCACCCCCTGTGAGTCAAAATAATGAAGGTATAGGTGATCCAATAAGGCCATTTGGAGGCAGTTCAAGCCCCTAAAATTGGTCAAATTACCCAAGATCTAGAATATGAAACATGAAACATGAGGAGCCCTACCTTGCATATAAACCTCCACCTCGCATAGAGAACCATTGACAACAAAGATGAATGGATGGAGTTATTCGTGGTTCACTATAACCTTTTTCCAACTTCCCATTGCTTTAAGAACAGTTTGAGGCATCTATAGTGAGTCAAATTTGGAAAAGTCCCAACTAAAAAATAGCCATTGTCACTTCCCATGGTCTAAATTCCACTGATAAACCTGCATTGTGAAACTCATCGGGATCCATCATAATTTCGTACCCTCATTCATCATGGAAATATCACGAAACTGACGACCAAAGGCCCTATAGTCTCATTAGATGCTTGTGGAGTACCATGTCTAATCTATAAATCCCCTCGCCCGTACCCCATGCATGCCGCCAATATCCATTTTCCTATACCTGCACCATCTTTTCGTCCCTCTACCATCTTCCCTATCATTCAAGCGTTCTATGGCTACACAACGGCGACCCTTTGCATCATTAACACCCCATCCAAGAAAATTGTATATATCATAGAATAGCATTGCATAATATAATTAGATTAGTGATATTTGAGGGTGGTAAGTCCATGTTTACAATAAAAATAATAATTTATCCGTTCAAAATTACATTTTTGACAAAAACATATTTCACTATATTTTAATAATGAAAAATAAAATAAAATAAATCAAATTCCTAATACATTTAATCTTTAACTCGGTTTTTTCCACGGTTTTTTCCAAATTCTTCACACTGGTAACCCTTTTAAGTCTCTATATATTATTCTTAAAAAAATAGCATTGTCATTTTAAACTTATTCAACAACAATTATTTATAAATAAGAATTAGATAATGATGTTGTAAATTTATATCTTTAGAATTTAACCAACTTTTTTTTTTAAAGAGTATTGCCATGCATTTTTCCAATATTGTTTTCATGTTATATCATGATAATACTTAATACTATTTGTTTATACAACAACTTTGACGTTATTATTTTTTTTGGGGTTTATCCACTTTAACATTATTATTTACTAGTTAAATAGTTGTTTATACAACAACTTTGACATTATTATTATTTTTGGTTTATCCACTTTAACAATATTATTTACTAGTTAAATAGTTGATTCGGTTGATTATTTTTTAAAGCAATTTTGACATTATTATATAATATTTAATGGTTAAATGGTTGATTCCTTTTTCAATTATCATGAAAAAGTAAAGTACTATATAATTTAGTGTAAATAAGATGCATAAATTTATAAATTATCATGAAAAGTAAAGTATTATATAATTTATTTGATGTAATGGAAATCATTGATTTCTAAGGGTGGAGGATTGATCTATATGGATATCTATGGTCACCTACCTATTTCGTTAACTCAAAATAATTGTCTATTTCGGTAGTGAGTCTAGTTATTTCTTTACGGTTTTTCAGGTCCCAAACTTTTGGGGCCGTTTTGAGGTCCTAAACAATGTTTTTTGGAAATTTGAGAGAAAAATGGTTGTCGATCGAACGCCCCAAACGGAGATCACATGCAAAAGTTATGACCTCGGGAAGTAAATTGTTCAACTAACAACATTAGGGCCAAAAACTTTATGATGGTTCATATTCTAGAGTTATGTTTTGGATGGTTAGGGTTCTTACCCTCATGCTTATGATAAATAGTCCATTTCGGCCATTTTTGTATTCAGCTTGACACGAATGAGTGTAGCAGCCACATCTCTTCTCAAAGATAGTTACCACCGTTCTAGTTGCTTTATTTTACAATTTGTTTTATTTCTGATATTTAATGGTATGTGTTTACTGTATCCCTGTGTTCCTTGTAATATATATTTGTTTATGGTCCGGTATTTTTTGTTCATTTCATTCTCACATAAATCTGGATCACTTCATCTTGAAGGTTTTCTTCCATTCATCACCTTCCCAAATCTTGAGTTGATGGTAACCACTCTTCAAATCAATCTTGGTTAAGTATCTCGCTCCACTCAAACAGTCAATCAAATCGTCCATCCTTGAAGATGTAACTCTATACTTGATGGTATTATTGTTTATGGCCTTTCAGTCGGTGCACATCCTCCATTCTCCTCCCTTCTTGGGCCTCAGTACAGCTGGTACTGCACATAGACTCAAGCCTTCTCTTATCAATCCTCTATCTAGCAGCTCCTGGGCTTGTCGTTTCAACTGAACATTCTTTGTTGGTGTCATCTTGTGAAGTAGATTTTTTGACAAGCTTGATCCTAGTATCAAGGCGTTCTGGTGCTTTATGTTTCTTGTCAACGGTAATCCATTCAACATCTCGTCGACCAATATTTTTTTGAACTTCCATAATATCCTCTAGACTTCTGTTAAAGTGTCCTCCTTTGGTTGTTTTACACTTAGACCCTTCATAATGATGGAAAATATATAGTCTTTCTTCTTTTCCTCCTCCAAGAATTATTTGGTTGAGCACATCAACACTCGTTTCTCCCAGTAATTGTTTTGTCCCTTTCCATTGTCTTCATCCTCTTGCAATAGAATCAGTTTTTTTCACATTGTCTGATCACCATCACATGGTGTCCCTTTTGTAGCCACAATACCCTATAGGGTTTTGGATGTGGTCGGCATTTAAGACCCAATTTTTCAATAACCTCCATTGAGAGTAGATTCTTCGTTCTTCCCCATCGATGATTGTTAGACAACATTTGTCAATGATCTTCACCCTTGTTTCGAAAAATAGACTTCCACTTCGCCGAATGTTCCTCCTCTCATCGGCTTGCTTGGATTAAATTTAGCTTGTTCATGAGGTTTAAGCCTCCTTTTTCCTTTTCTTCATCCTCACAGCTCCCAAAATTTGAACCCATCTTGGTGCTAGATTCATTTCCAGTTCGTCACCTAGTTTCTGAATTATTTTCAATATGCAAGTTCTCTAGGAATTCATATTTCGTGTCTCCAACTTCATGATACGTGTAACAGACTACACTCGATTTGTTCACTCCCCTTCAATTAGCGACTCTCCTTCGACCAAATGTACATCTACCACGGGCCTCTCAACCTTCTTACCAGTATTCTGGTATGGAATCCTTAGTCGTATCCTCCTCTCTTTAACTGGTGTCTTTGACGATTTCGCTTTTGGCTCCGCTACTTTGTCCTTTGGCAGAAATAGTATTTCCACCCCTAAGAGTCATTTTCCCTCTGGATACTGCGAGACTCCTTGTTAACTTTTCTTCGGCCTTCAAAGCTATATGATAGGATTTTCTAACCGTCATGAACCTCGACAGGCTCAGCTCATCCTAAATAGCATACTTTAAACCATTTATGTACCTCACGACCACTTATTCCCCTTCGTCAGTTTATCTCGACCAGATCGACAATTGATAGAATCCATCCATGAACTCCTTCACAGTCAACTCTTTATGTCATATATTCTGTAGTTTTTTGTACAAGGAGATCATATAGTTAATAGGAAAGAACTTGTCATTTCGCTTGACAACCATCCTATCCCAACACATTATTTTCTCCTTTCCCTTCTTTACTATGTCGGTATGTACATTGTCCCACCACGGCAAGACATGACCTTTTAACTTCAGGAAAGTAGCTTTCATTGTTTTGGGGTCTTTTATGTACTCCATGTCGAAGTAATTTTCCATTTCTATGACCCAGTCTATCAATTATTTCAGGTTCAGACTTTTTGAGCAGGTAAAAAGGTCCATCTTAGCCTTACCCTACATGTCTGACAGGACTTTTAGGAGTTTGTCTTATAGTTCATATGGTTCTTCTTCGTCATCCCGATTTCCTTTGTCAACCTCCTCATCATTATGGTCGAGGAATTATGGGACATATCCTCGTTGTTGTGCCTTCTTTACAGCTTCCAACTCATTCTTCAATGTCCTCGTCGTCTGGACGTGTTCCTCAAATTTTTCATGGTCGATAGTGACCCCTGCACCTCCGTGTGGTCTTCTCCCATGAACATTAAAACCTTTTTTATCCATCTCTTTCTCAATCAACCAAAATGCTTCTCCAATCATTCTAGTTTTTCCACTTCCTTCGCAACTCTACCCAACCGTTGTTGGAGTTGCTTTCCACATCCAATCTCAACTGGACTTCCTTCACAGGATAACTTCCTTTTCTGATACCAAACTTATAGAAGTTCCCTAAGGGAAGGCATTGTCAAATCAAAGTACACAACAAAATGAGATGAACATCCACATACAATGACATAGACACGTGCAACTTCCAAGAATTATGGCTTATATTAAATTCAGAAATTCAAATTACATAAAATGTTCCAAGCAGAGTCGATGCTCTATTTGAGTCGAATCGACTGGCAACAATACATAGTAACAATTCGTGCATAAGGGAACAGTAATGACAACAACCACTTCCTTCATCGATAACCTATATTTATGGCCTCCGTGTCTTTATAAAACCTTCATCTAGAAGTCGCTGGAGATTTGCAGGCAGTTCTCACCTTCGTCAAGTATTTCCTACAACGGTTTCTTCTCCTCGTGCCAACAATCCTGGTTCAACAACCACCATAACTACTCATTAACTTCGGTAACTACCCTTTGTATTGACGTCATGCTCTCTATATGGGAATCTCCTGTTGTCGTCATTCGTCCTCCGACTCCTCGGTCTTCAACTCAACTATCTCTCTTACTCATGTAACCATGTTGTTCGTCAACACGTTTTCAAACCTGCCTTGTCTGATCGACCCTCTTATGGCTCAATCGATCGCTTCACGACTGACCTATGCCTCGATTGGTTCACTTCTAGTTAGCTTTCTAAATTTCCTAACCTCAACTTCCATACTCCCGATCTCCTAGAGGTCGTCGGCTTGTCCCCTAAACGACTCTTTTCACCTATATTCGATTGTCTCCCCTCGGTTGGGATGCCCTGCTTCATAATTGGTAAAGATGAGGGAAATTGTATGGTAAGTGAAAGAAAATGATGGGAATGATTGATATGTGTTCATAGATTAGAACAAACCTCAAATCAATTTGTCATTATTCAATTCATAATCTTTGTTTTCATGCCTAATAGAAAATTGTAATTACAATTGATAATACATGTCAACCATAGACCTTTTGAAATATTTCCTTGAAAAGTGTCTTCAACTAACAACCCATACCCTTACATCAAGAAACAAAAAATTGAATATACACTTGTTGCAGTTTCAAAATAGAGCCAACACTCCAACATCTCAACTAATACGAAACGCTGCAAACAACTGTAGACTAACTCTTTTGTGTCCATTTATTCATTTCATTTTGACTTTCAAAAACTGGCAAGTAGTCCCAATTTGGTTTGCCAAACAATTTCATAAAATGTTAAGCTTCAAAATCTATCTAATATACCTTTCAAGTGTTGGAACCTATGGTCTTGATGGTTCATCACACCTTTGGATATTCTGGAGACAAATAGTCGTTTGATGACAGGCGGCTAGTGGAGAAATCGACTGGAGGCCCGACAAGGAAGTTCAGTGGAATGACTAAATAGTTGGTTAGTCAGGCGACTAAATGGTCAAAAATACTATGGGAAACGTGACTATAGTAATCGACTAAACTTTGGGATGTTTTGGATTCTACGAAAATGGTTAGGACCTGCAACCCACATTTTCGGACGAGATCTTCCTCACTTCCAAGAAGTTGGTTAGATATGGAAACTGTAAAAGGGAGACCATGTGGGCTTTCCAATACAATAACAACGATAATGAATGTGAGATGAGATGTCTTTCATGCTAATGAATGTGAGACGAGATGTCTTTCATGCTCAGTATTCATTGTGGCGTTCTAATCATAATGTGTTTTGCTTAAGTGTTGTGACGGTGTCTTTAGACACTAACTTCTTTCTTGGAATATTGTTCCCTTCTATAATTTTCCTTTATGTTCAATAGTTCAATGTCAAGAGGTTCTCCAACATCAAGACATTTCCTTGTTCTTTTATTCAAAATTTTCCAAGTAATTGTAATACATATATAAATTTTTTCAAAACAAAACTTGTGCATATATGTTTCAACTTTTGTTACATGCACGACATAAACCATTCATCAATTTTAAAGCATCATCATATGCACTCGATGCTTCTCTAATCCATAGAATTTCCATACTTCAACAATTGAATAAATAGCAATGGAATTGCACAAATTATTCAACTATCCAAACACATTCAAACAATGCTTGAGACTAATGTTTCTTCAAACCAAATTACCACATAAGAACCAACATCTTGAACCAAACAAGGTGGCATGCAAACTCGGTTCTAAAACAAATTGACAACCAAGGATTGTTTTTACATACAAGCTTATCATCATGGGAGCACTGATGCAACTTTGAAATAACCTAGTTTAATAAAGTCAATGCTAAAACAGACTCTTCATTTCTTTTCCTTGCAATAGATATGTCAAGCAAAATAAAATAGGGTCTCGGAATCTTAACCATACATAATTCTCCTTAAGACTCTGGTTTTGTAACCCATTAGATCAATTCATAAAACATAACTGAATGTTATGCCAAAAATTGAAGAGTGTTATCACTTCCAATCATCTATCTAAAGTAAAATGCAGGCAAAAGCTTAACTTAGGCCAAATTGTTCATATTCTCGAGAATATTTGATTTACAACTGAAAATTTCTTTGAAATATCCAAACAAAGCTAGCATTAACAGTTCCTTCTCATGTCCAAACATGAGCATACACTCAACATAACTAGCAATGCGTGTTCCCATTGATTCTAAAAACTAGAGCTAGGTTAAGTTTCAATATACAAATATATACTGACTAGGGTTTAACATTTAAGTGGAATGGCTTGAAATTGAAGCGATTAAAGTTGTATGTAAAATATACGACATGCAAAGGCCAAAATCTGTGGCTTCTCAGAACTAGATGGGTTTCATGTAATGACTCAATTCAAAAACTAATCGCGCACTCATTTGGGCATAGAACATTCCTCTGAAACAATACATATATAACCTAGCCACATGATACTCCACTTTCCAAACAACTATTATGGAAGCCAATCATCAAACGCCACATGATCAAGGGACCACATGCCATGTCATCCAATTTAATAGAAACCACAACTACCTTTCGAATGGCAGCTCGAGACTTAAAACACCATTAATTAGAAAAATCAATCTGAATCTAGTGATTGTGATGCCCAATCCTTTCATCCCACGATAAGATTAAAACCAACACACATATGTATATATACCACATGCAATATGAAATATAAACCTTCGACACTAATTACTTATAACATAACAATGCTCGTTGCATAATACATTGCTTGTGCTATAAAATTTGGATTTTCTTTCAATACATATGTTGTTATATAATGGACCTTGCATGTTAACTATAACATTCAACCATGATGTATTTCAAAATATTCATATAAACATAGCTGAAAGTTCACTCGTATGCTTTTAATTTATGAATATTTCAAAATTAACATATTTTTCTTTTAATTTATGAATATTTCAAAATTAACATATTTTTCTTTTCTTCTTGGGGTCCTAGTTATTAATCATATATTTTAGTAGAAAAAATTTAGTATGGCTTGCAAAACTTTGCAGGCTAGAATTAGTGGCAAGTATATAAGTCAACAGAATCCAAATACTAAGTCTATAAATATAGGAAAGTACACTAATGATTTCTCGTCAAACCAAGACACAGGGCCTTATCACTTATAAAAGCTACTAAAATGATTTCAAGTAACTATGCATGATCACTTATTTGAAATTTATTTCTATCCTCTTTGCATTGCAAAAGACGACCATCTCAATCAGATTTCATATGGACAAATTGCAAGTTTTCTAATCTAAATATAAGCCTTGAAGGTATTCAACAATGCATCACACCAAGAGATATATTAGAAAGAGAGATGAAGTTGACACTATGACAAGTAAAGTTTGATTTGTACTCGGTCTTTTCTTTTAAATAAATTTTTCAATTGCAAGTCTTGTCCTTGAAACAATGATCCATCAATGTAGACACTCCTCCAAGAAGAAGGGTGTCGTCTGCAAACTAGGAATGCTTTATGGATTTTACCCCCTTGCTACCCTAATTTCTCTAATCTTTGCATTCCTCTTCTCCTTTTCTAAATTTCTACTAAGACATTCTACCATTGGAATATACAAAATTGGGGACAATAGGCATCCATTCCTTAGGCCTTAACTACTTTGAACGAATTTTGTGGGAGTACAATTTATCAAGGGAGCTATCCAGGGAGAGCCTACACAAGATTTGATTCAGCGTATGAAGGATAGATCAAAACCCAGCTTCTCAAGAACCTTGAACAGAAAAGAATGATTTACCCAATCAAAGGCATTAGCCATATCAAGTTTGATGACCATAAATTTTTCTTTACGAGCTAGGATGGAATGCATCTGTTCATGCACCAAGATCATGTTATCATGTATTTGTCTTTTTTCCATGAAGCCTCCCTAATTGGGAGAGATAATTTTGGGGAGAATGTTTTTCAACTTATTTGCTATATTTTTTGTCAGAACCTTCTACATTGCATTGCACAGAGATATAGGTCGGAATATTTAAAAGTTCATCTATCTGGCCTCTTTTGGAATTAAGACGATAAAGGAGGAGTTCATGCTTCCCTCTATTTTTTCCTTTTTCTAAAATCCTATCAACATGCAGCATAAATATTTCTTAATTATATTCCAGTTTTGTATCTCATAAAATGCATTGTTAATCAGTATGGGCCTTGAGCTTTGTGAAGTTTGAGGGCCTACACTGCCTCAATCACCTTTGACTCCTCTATCTTCCTATTTATCTCCCAATTGTCTTGAGTCTGTCACCAGATTGGGAATTTCCTCTAACAAGTCCTGAGTTAATTTATCCTCTTGCTGGATGTCTTTTGTGTAGAGCTGCTTGAAATTATTGTTTGCTTCATCTTTGATAGCTTATATATATTTAATTTGCTCCCCATTTTGATTAGTGATTTCCCATTTTTAACGCTTAAATATAGCACACATTCAACATTTTTGCAATTTACACAGTGAGGCATCATCAACATATAGCATGCATCCCACCAAAGACATCCTCATCAAATCCAAGAAGTCGTACAAGTCCATAAATTCCAAAGAACATTCAAAAGACAAAACCGTGTGGCCAAATGTTTGTTTATATGTGCTACCATGTGTATTACCGGTTTGGCGCTCACGCAGTATCTATGTGAATTTCACCTCGATATTTATGCAACACTCAAAACAAAAAGATATCAACCACCTACAGTGCATTAAAGGCTCATGAAATCTCCATCACCTCCAAGAATTTAAATTTGGATCCTCGTGTACATGGGCTTGTTGAATAGCCCCCATTGTGTACCTTGAAGCTAGTCCATGAGGTGATGGGGTTCACACTTAGATCTAGTTGTTTCTTGACCACTTCTTGGCCTATAAAAGAAAGTATTGGGCATGAATCTTGTAAGAAGAAATTAGATCAAGGTTATGTTCCTCGAATTGTGATAGAGATCCATTATAGCTCACCTCTTCCCTCATATTATCATCCTCTAATATCCTATGGCTTTTGATTCGATTGATTTCCAGATATTTTTCCCTATTTCCGACATGAGTCTCTTGGAGCATTAAGATTGTGGGTTTTTCCATTTTAATCAGATCCTGAACAACTTCATTTTTATAGTTGCTCCCCAATACTCTACAATTCGAAAAGGCAATATTCATTGCTTATCTTGAGGATGGTTGGTGTTCCTTGCTTTGCTCTCCATATTTTGAGGTATGTTTGGACTTTCTAAGATGACCACCTTGTTGTTGTCGCTTACTACACTAGTGAAGGATTGTTGAAAACCTAAGGTGACCTCTCTTGAGTTTGATTCTTTCCTTTTCACTTTTGTTGTGGGCCTGCCAACTTTCTTAGCTAATGGTATATCTTCCTGAGATCCTTCCTCTTCCTCATTCAGTTGGGATTTTTTCCTAGTCATTACTCCTCTCAATTGAGTTTTTGTCTCCTTTCTTTTTTTCTTTTCCACAGAGATTACTTGTACTATATCCTTCTATTTTTATTTATCCCTCCATTTGCTTGGGATACCCTAATCAATTGGTTTCTCCTAATTATTATTTCCCCACTTAGTATCATGACCAAGTGTTCTAGGTGGATCCTCCTTAATCAACTCTATTTATTGCACTACCTCGAGTCATCTGCCAAAGCCATGAATTTATTTGTATCCGTATATTTGTTTCCTGATGTACCTTATTTGTTTCTTTTTGTTGAAGGGTTTTCTTTATTGTTTCCCGGATGTAAATGTAATTTCCCCATATTTGTCAATTTTTTGACATTTTGCCACAGTGTTTCCTTGTTGTCCCCTTTAGATGCCTTCTGATTTAATTTGCAATGTATGTCAATATTTCCATATTCATGATATATTTTTCATTTAAATGGAAGTTGTTTGTAATCCATAATTTGTGTATGTTTCCAGTTGTCCAACTTCAAAGCGATGGCCTCTAGGAGTCTTTTTCCCAAATCTACTTCTACACAAATTCTTGCACATTAATACAAACCTACGTTTGTCTCTGCCACATATTTCCCTATGACGTTTCCAATTTCTTTCATAGAGTCATCTCCCCAAAAATGAATTGGGAGATGAGGAAGCCAAAAACACATGGGAACACAAGAAGGAACATCATCCTCAGGGTTGAAGTCCAAAGACCAACTATTAAGATGATTACCTCTCGATCTGAAGAAGTATGGCCCACTTCTGAGATTAGGTTTGTTATAGCATGATTTGACACACCCTATACAACTTGCCTTGATGTCCTACATTGTCCCTCTACAAAATCATTATACCCCTCTTGCTCAAGCCGAACCCTAAAATCATATTTTTGTTTATGTACATGAGTCAACATCACTACAGCTCGCATATATGCATCTTGCTCCATTATAGCTCCCGTACATCGGGCTTCATGATCAAAATTAAAAATATTTCAAGTTTTCCTTACCAAGTCACCATTCTTATGATCCTCGGCCTTCCATATACTGGGAAGCGCTTTCCATATCCTTTTAGGGTTATATATTGGGCTATTGTGAAGCATTTAAGGGGAAAGTTTTGGGAAGCAAGTAAACTCCGGAGATATTTTGCACCGTCACCATGCCTTGAGTCTACATCTCTTTATCCTTGTTATATTGAATCTCTTATGTTCATCTCCCAATCCCTTCCCTATCTTGTGAAGGAGTAACACAATTACTCCTTGAACTTGTGAGCTTGGCATTACATGGAGGATTGAAGTGGTGGAGGACTAGGTGGGGGAACTTAGTTTCTATGTTTCGATGAGTTGCTGACATAAGGTTGTCACTATGTTCTTTTGTTCATTATATTAATAGAAATACTTTTTTCTCGTCCAATTCATGTGCAATTTTTTATATTATATTCATTGGGTATATTTGCTTAATATGTTAATGGATTATGCCAGATTATGTGCTTACACTTTATATACATTTTATATGCTCATATGCCTTGGTTGTTGAGGCCAAGTTACAGGTGAAGAGAATTAGATCGAGAGCTCAATAGTGGTCTTCTTCGGACGTCCACTTGTGGTAAGGACTTTATCCTTTTGTTGTTAGCATTTTACATTTATATATCATATTTGGGAATTGATTTGATTTCTGGTGTCACTCTATCTGTTGTGGTTCTACTCCAATCCATAGGAATATTTTCTCTGTAACAAGGTCTCTATCTGATTTAAGTTTGAACAAGAAAACAAAGAAATCTCTCCCACAAGAGAAGGTCGAGATGACACCTTTGGTGAGATGGCGCCATGAAATCTCAATATTTTGGGGATGGCCACATTCCTGTAAAATGCCCAATTAATCTGTGATCTTAAAGAGCTATAGCTTTGATTCTCATGGTCGCGAGAGGGATTACAACCTTAGAAATGGAATCATCCTTCTTCACAAACTTGGAAGGAGCCGATCTCGAACGAGTTATCGAGCGAATGACTGCGGCTAGCACCTAGAAGTCTACGACATTGGAAGAGGGGGGTGGTTCCCCTTCTGAGGACATAGTGGCCTAGATCAAAAATCACGGATCAGATCAGATTGAACCCTAGCAGAGCTATTATCGCAAACACATCTATTCTTACTAGTGCATTGCAATAGCATTTAGTCGCTATAATTTTGTATATAGAAATAATTTGGACATTATAAAGACTTTGTATATAAAAGCATTAGCGATTATGTACATTATATTTTCAATGGTCATTTCAATTCATTTTGAAGAGGTAAGATATATAGTTTAGCTTTGCATATAATGGAGTTTGTCACGTAACTTGAATTTAATCAAGCGGAAATATGTTATGGATGTGAGTATCGTATGTATGGATACAAAAAAGTTGTGTATTTTCCACTTAAATTATAATATTTTTTTTAAATAAGGAATTCTTTTCTAAAAATATCAAGTTGAATATGTGTTTATTTTAAATATAGAAATTCCTTTTTAAATATAAGTTGAAAATGTGTGTGTAGTTGTGATTACCCACTAGTTCATTTTTATTTTTCCCCTTTGAAGTGCTTCTCATAAGATTTCCAAGCACTCTCCTTGATTATAGGAAATACTGCAAAATAATATATACAAGCTACAACTCTCAAAAGGCACCATTGGTTGAGTAGCTAAGAATAATCTAGATATAATCCACCAAATGACTACACTACCCCCATTTGCATGGATAACTACTTCAAGAAACAAGATTATAATTTTATTTTAAATATGGAAATTCCTTTTCAAAAATGAGATAATTTGCCATGTCTACATTTATTTACATGTATTAAGTGTATAGTTGTGGTTACATAGGAACATATCCTCTTCCTCAAATTTGTTTCCCTTTGATATGTTTCTTTGTCATTATGGGAAATATTGCAAGAGAATATAGAAGACATAGAATCCTAAAAAGGAACCCTTGATTGTGATTCCAATAATAAGAACAAACAAGTCCACCAAATACACCTAAGAACTTCACTTGACCAAATATGCATGAAAGGCTATTTCAACAAGCAAATAAATTCTTTATATCTCTATGTTCGTGTTATTTTGTTTTTGTTTTTATATTTAGAGTTTTTATATTTTTGTATTGCATTTTATTTTTGTTGAATAAGTTATCATGGATGCCATTGGTGTCTGGCCATTGATGCCAATTGTTGAGTCCTTGGTGCCCCTTGTGGAACACCTAAGGGTTAGTGGTTATTTTGTGGTTATATGTGTCATAGGATCCCTTTTGACCTTGTCCAAGACCAAGCCTGAAGCCCTTGGAGGCCTTGGAACAATGGAAAAATCTCTGGTTACCCATCGACTTGGTCAAGTGCCCCTAAGTTGTATCTTGGTCCCATTTGAGTCCATTGTCAAGTTCCTTGATCCTGGTTGATCTTTGGTTACTGTTCTTTGTGTTGCTTGTTATTCTTGTACTTTTTTTGGTCTCTTGATTGGTTTTTGGATGGATAACGTGGCTCATGTGTGTAAGTCCCCTATGTGTTGATTTTGGAGCCCATTGCTTGCATTGGATGGTCTTGAGGTTGTTGACTTCTTGTGGGGTCCTTGAGTCCACAAGCTTAGATCTTGATCCTCTTGCATGTGGATACTTGGGTCTTGAACCCACACATATGGTGGTTTGATGGCCCTTGGACGCTATATGGTCATTGGAATGTTGTAGCCTTGTGGTCATGGATATGAATCCCCTAAGGTGTTGCAAACTAGTGGTGAGGTATTTGTACCCCTCTTTTGGGGTGTTGGCACTGTTATGGTGATGAAGATATATAGTGGAACCATTGGATATTTGTTTAATGATATGGAGACCTTGAACATGATGATTTTGAAGCCCTTTAAGTCCTTTAATCCATCTTGTATAATAATGATGATATTACCATAAAAGACTTTGTTGCCACTTGATTGGTGTTGTTTGTTGGTTTATTGGTCAATACTAGAAGGGGGGTGAATCAATATTGTTATCTTTTTACTATTTTAACCACTTTTAAATCTATCATTAGAAACACATAACAACAAGAATACACAAAACACAATTTTAACGTGGAAGCCCAATGGGGTAAACCACCAATACGTCCTATTACTGCAAAATCGTTATTTACAAATATTTTTGCCTGCTACTATACACAAGGATGGTATTACACCCTGTTTACCAATACCAATTGGAAGGATGCTATGACCCCCTGGTTTATCAGCTACCACTGAAAGGATGCTACAACACCCTATTTACCAATGCCAATTGGAAGGAGGCTACAACCCCCTAGTTTATCAACTACAACTGAAAGGAGGCAACAACCCCCTGCAGGCATGTTTCCTACCCTAGCGCCGTCTTGCCACCCTGATATGTTTCTCATGATTTCTCTCCGACTAAATTCTGTCACATCCAGGCTGGTCTCTGATTCTGATCATGCAATTTTAACTACAGAGGCATCCTCCTTACTCAGGCCGCTGCTTAAATACTTTTCAGCGTTTAAGCTTCTTTCAACAGTTGCGTCTCTTCAAGCTGAACAAACACACCTTTCATTGTTGTGCCCTTTTGGATCTGAATATCACACCTTCCAGAACGTCCTTTCACGTTCTTCCATTGATCCTACACCTCAGAAATCATTTCCACAATTTGGAAACCATTTTCGCCCCTTTGTCCAACGTTTGCAGGTGCTTCCACACTGCCAAACTTCTTTCTACATGATCAACTTCCTGATCCAATCATATTCGCTGATCCTTTCTCTAAATCATTCCAGACTGTTGATCTAACCATCGATTTTCGCCTCAAAATCACCTTTCCACACTGAAATTTTGTTTCAGCGATTTCCCACTATTGATCTTCATCGGGCATTTTCTTAACTGTCGATCTCCAGATTGCGAGATGTGGGATGTCGACTGTCCACTTTTTACTTTCCGCGAGATTCTTTCTACAAGCTTTCTTCCACACCGTCGATCTTTTTCTGAGTCTTTCCTAACCTTCAATCTTCTGGATTGCGGGTTGCAGGTTGCAGGTTCATAAAATGGTTAAACGTTACTTCTGCAATTCCCTTTCCACATTTTTATTCCGTACCATCGATCTCTTTTAACGGAACTAATCTCAGCCGTCCGATCTTGATCTTTTGCGGAACTTTGGATTTTTCGCCTAACTATCGGAATTAATCCTTAACCATCGGATCTAGTGTGGGACCAATGCCCACCGTCCGATCTTGATCTTTTTTGGAATCTTTACCCTTCCTGCCTAGTTTACGTAAACTTGATTTTCACCATCAGATCTAGTGCGGGTCGCTCCATGACCATCCATTCTAGAACTAATGTGGATCTGCATTTTGTCTTTGCGGATTATACAAACACTGATCCTCAATCATCAGATCTCATACAGATAACTATGCCACCTCATCATTGTGCCATGTCATCACTACCTTCGTCTATGCCACCTCATCATCGTGCCATTTTGTCTTTACTTTGACTTATGCTGCGTTAACTCTGGCATGGTATCTTTTTGCTTATCCTTTGTACTTCATAAGCAACTTTTCCATCAATGACAACTATAACCCAAATTTGTCAACAATATCCCCCTTTGGCATTGATGGAAACACCTAAAATTTTATCCCCCTTTGACAACAATGACAAAGGATATCTTGTTAGTCCTTTCTGTAACTAACCTGAATAACAGACTACAATTATGTTTTCCTTTGACACCAGAATTCTGATACCGATCACAGTGTTCTAATATTTACTCCCCCTGAGTATATACTTCCTCTAAAACCAATGGTGGTAGATAATACAATTTTGAAACCAAAACTGAGGTTCATTAACCACGTAATGAGATATTACCATATTTGATCTGCGTTATCCCTCTTTTTCTCTTCTTTTCACACTGAACTTTAAACAGAAACAATTGTTTTCCTTCTCATATTTAAAATCCTTAACTTAAAGATATCAATCTCCCCCTGAGATCATGTCTCCCCTTTGTTAATTGAACTGTGTTATTTAATCAATGTATTATCATTTATCTTAACACTTCCTTTCTCGCAACAGGTTCTTGGATGATAGCTTAACTGATAGATCCATGGACTCCCCCTGTCACTATACTTCTTCTCCTTTGTCAACATTTTGTGACAGATTTTACACTCAACATTTTTTTCAACACTCTTCCATTTTCTGTTCTAGGATACATGTTTGCCCTTTTTTTTTAAACCTCTCAATCCCACTACCATATCTAATAGTCTGTTCTTCCTGTAAGTTAATTGGCTTCCGCTTTTATCATAATTCCTTAATCATGTGCATTTAGATCTTCATATAAAAACCTAGCATATAGTGTTGGATTCTTTTGGATTTTAGATCTATATTATCAACCAGAGACTCATAACTTCGTATCCTCAACACAAAGATTACTTCATATTATTACATAGTTTCTCTGGTCTCACTATATCAGACATAAAGACTCATAACCTCAACCTTTTCCTTTGTCAATGTTGAACCCATCCTGCTACCTTATCAATAGGATGAATTTTTTTATTTCTTTTAGACTCGGGTTTTCTTCTATTGTCAATAATTTTTATGTGTCGTGACTTCAAATACTAAGTGAACATAATCATCTTGATCTTCTATTTGATTGCATACATCACGGTCTTCATGACTCTCACATTTTCTTGTTCTCACGTTACTTCATACTTTCTCTTATGTCATCCATACACCAACCTTGATCACCCATCCTTTTTGAAGAAGATAGCTTTCAATATACTTCAACATTAGATACCAATTGATTTTTTTCTTAGATACCAATTGGAATTTTCTGACTTTAACTCCCTTTGAGTATAGGATCCCTTCTAATGTCATTTTTAGGGTTTTCTTTAAATCACTAGAGAGTTTTTTATAAAAATATCCCACAGTCATCACTACATCCTTCTTCATCACCTTCATCTTTATCGGTGTATTTTTCTACATTAATAAGTAGATTTCCCTCATGATGAGTGTCATTTTTATTTATGACCTCATTATTCTCAACATCAACTATTGAGACTTCATTAATGACTGAAAGTTGTGTTTCTTCTTACGCTTCTAATTCTTTCATCCACACCTTTTCAGGAGGTGTGATGTTTACTTGTCCTTCACCATGCTCTACATTGGTATCTTGTTCCCTTTTTATCCTTTGATTTTCTCCCTTGACTCTGTATTCAGCCATCTTGTGACCAAACTTATGACAGTAATGAAAATAACCATGAAATTTTTCTTTATCCGCAAGAGGTATTTGGTCTCTCTGTTTCCTAACTGCCATTTTCTTCCACTGTCTCTGAACTTCTACTGGAGCATCACATTTCAATTTACAATTCCTAGACAAGTGTCCAAAGTCATTACATTTGTAACACTCTATATCAAACCTTTGGAGAAGTCCAAACTGGTTATGATTCCTTACCTTCGGATTTTTAATTTCATCCTTCATGTACTCATGGCCTTTTTCATAAGCCTTGCATTTCAGGGCTTTATGACCAAAGGTATTACAGGAATAACAATGACCCAGAAATATTTTATGATTTCTATTTATTAATTGTCTCTTGAGATCCTCATGAGTCTTGTCTTTGTCATGAAAAGATAAAGCATATTCTTTGCACTTTTCCTTTGTAATAGCACTCTTCAGTACTTCAGCATAGCTCTTTGGACTTCCTCTCTGATTAGTGAGTGGGAAAATCTCTAGCTTCTTTTCTTTAAGGAACCCTAAACTAGATCTGTCACTGGATGATCTTTGACTGTTCAGAATGTCATCCAGAATCTTTGAGTTGTTTTTAAACTTAGATTTGATGAATTTTTCATCAACCCCTTCTTTAAGTCGAGCAATTTATTTCTCAAGTTTTTCAAAATCTTGAATTCTCTTCCTAAGAAGAACTACAAGATATTCCTCACTCTTCTTGGCCTCCTGAAGTTGGTTTCTCAAATCAGCAATAATCTGATTTGTCTCTTCTTGGTATTTAGAGAGTTTCTCTTTTAAAACTTTGTTTCTTTTCCTATATTTTTCAATTTCATCTACAACATCCATGTATTCAGCTTCTCTGTCCACTTCTGATTCCTCATCTGAGTTTGTTGTTCCTATAAATAGGATTTCTTCATATTCACTCATCTCCTCATCTTCACTTTCTTCCCTGGAATAGAAGTTCTTCTTTTTTTCTTTAAACTTCTTCTTACCCTTATGACAGCAAGATTCTTCATGGTCACTCTCCTCTTGTTTTGGGTAGGAACACTTATGGGCAAAATGTCCAATCCTTCCACAGTTAAAACATTTCAAGGGTATCTTACCTTTGTATTTCCAAGTGCCTTCCTTAATTTTACTTACAAAGAAGGCTTCTTCATCATTTATATTCTCTGATTGATTTTTGGAAGAGACTTTAAAAGTTGCTTCTTTTCTTGATGATCCATTTTGTCCTATTCTCATTTCATACGCAGTGAGAATTCCATGTAACTCATCCATTGTTACATTTTTAAGATCATCTCGTTCTTCTAAGGTGGATACCTTTGGGACATATTTCATTGGTAAAGTTCTTAATACCTTGCTTACTACTTCTTTTTCCTTTAGTTTTCCTCCAAGCCCTCTGATCGTACTAACAAATTCATCCACACGAAGAAGGTATTCACCAACATTCTCTTCTTCTTTCATTTTAAGAATTTTAAATTGACCTTTATATGTCTGCAGTTTGGATTCTTTGACCTTAGATGCTCCTTCATAGATAATCTTCAATTTATCCCAGGCTTGTTTGGAAGAAGTTCATTGCATAACCTTAGTAAACACAATGTTTGTTAATCCATTCAAGATTTCATTTAGGGCTTTGGCATTGCCTTCATATTCACCTAGTTCAACTATGTCTGTAGGGTATAGGTTTCCTATGTTATGTTCTTTTTCAGTTGCTGCCCAAACCTTCCATCCCAAGGACATCAGATGACACATCATTCTTACACTCCAGTATGCATAGTTTCCTCCTGTAAATAGTGGAGGTATGTTAGTGGCCAAGCCTTATTATTGATCCATAGTGATTATATAAAGGATCTACCTTCCAGTGGTTAAATCATGCTGAAGGAACCCGCTCTGATACCAATTGTTGGTTTATTGGTCAATATTGAGAGGGGGGGTGAATCAGTATTGTTATATTTTTACTATTTTAACCACTTTTAAATCTATCATTAGAAACACATAACAACAAGAATACACAAAACACAATTTTAATGTGGAAGCCCAATAGGGTAAACCACCAATACGTCCTAGTACTGCAAAATTGTTATTTACAAATAGTTTTTCCTGCTACTACAAACAAGGATGGTATTACACCTTGTTTACCAATACCAATTGGAAGGAGGCTATGACCCCCTGGCTTATCAGCTACAACTGAAAGAATTCTCCAACACCCTATTTACCAATGCCAATTGGAAGGAGGCTACAACCCCTTGGTTTATCAGCTACAACTGAAAGGAGGCAACAACCCTCTGCAGGCATGTTGCCTACCCTAGCGCCGCCTTGCCACCCTAATATGTTTCTCATGATTTCTCTCCCACTAAATTTTGTCACACCCATTGGTCTTTGATTTTGATCATGCAATTTTAACTACAGAGACATCCTCCTTATTACTCAGGCCACTGCTTAAATACTTTTCATCGTTTAAGCTTATTTCAATAGTTGTGTCTCTTCAACCTGAAAAAACACACCTTTCACTATTGCACCCTTTTGGATCTGAAGATCACACCTTCTAGAATGTCCTTTCATGTTCTTCCATTGATCCTGCACCTCAGAAATCGTTTCTACAGTTTGGAAACCATTTTCGCACCTCTGTCCAACATTTGCATGTGCTTGCGCACTGCCAAACTTCTTTCTGCGTGATCAACTTCCTGATCCTATCTCTAAGTCATTCCGGACTGTCGATCTAACCATCAATTTCTGCCTCAAAATATCCTTTCCACACCAAGATTTTGTTTCAGCGATTTCCCACTGTTGATCTTCATCAAGCGTTTTCCTGACCGTCAATCTCCAGATTGCAGGATGCGAGATGCAGAATGCGAGATGTAGGATTTTGACTGACCACTTTTTCCTTTCCGTAAACTCCTTTCCACAAACTTTCTTCTACACCATCGATCTTTTGCAGAGTCTTTCCTGAATTTCAATCTTCCGGATTGTGGGTTGCGAGTTCATAAAATGGTTAAATGTTACTTAAATGTAATTCCCTTTCCGCATTTTTCTTCTGCATCATCGATCTCTTTTAACGGAACTGATCTCTGCTGTCCGATCTTGAAATTTTGCAGAAATTTGGATTTTCCTCCTAATTGTCGGAATTAATCCTTAACCATCGGATCTAGTGCGGGACCAATGCCCACCATCCGATCTTGATCTTTTTTGGAATCTTTAGCCTTCCCGCCTAGTTTATGTAAACTTGATTTCCACCGTCAAATCTAGTGCGGGTCGCTCCCTGACCATCCATTCTAGAACTAGTATGGATCTACATTCTGTCTTTGTGGATAATACAAACACTAATCCTCATTCATCGAATCTCATGCAGATAACTAGGCCACCTCATCATCATGCCATGTCATCACTACCCTCGTCTATGCCAACTCATCATCATGCCATTTTGTCTTTACTTTGACTTATGTAGCGTTAACTCTGACACGGTATCTTTTAGCTTATCTTTTGTACTTCATAATTAACTTTTCCATCAATGACAACTATAACCCAAATTTTTCAACAGTGTTGGCATCCTCGATACCCTTGATATGATGAGTGTTAACCCAAAATATCCCTCATTAAGCTCTACATGACCTACACCACCCAAGGACATCCATGCACGACCCTCATTTGACCCCCACACCCTCAAAAAGGCTTCAAAATATGAAGAAGGGCTTAAAACCCCTAAAAAGAGCCAAACTAGCTCCCATAGGGGCTAAAACCCCCAAAGGAGCTAAAGATTTAGTGAAAGGGGCTAAAATCCAAAAAAAGGGGCTAAAGCCCCAACCAGGGGCTTAAAACCCTAAAAATCCCAAGAAAAAGTTTAAATAGAGGGGTAGGGGTCACTCTCAAAACACTTCTCATCTCCCTATCATTACGCTGCCCTTGTGAATGCCTTGAGACCCTTTTCCTCTCAATTCATTCACCCTCCCTCTCCTTCATTCCTCCATTGAGCCATAGCTCTCCATCCATTGAGAGGTGCTCTCCCAAGCTAGGGCATGGTGGCCCATTTCAACTAGAGAAGGTATACTTGTTTTTTTGTCTTTTGCTTTAGTTAAAT
Source organism: Pseudotsuga menziesii (assembly GCA_001517045.1). Lineage (NCBI taxonomy): Eukaryota > Viridiplantae > Streptophyta > Pinopsida > Pinales > Pinaceae > Pseudotsuga > Pseudotsuga menziesii. The sequence goes on along the minus strand of LPNX011110505.1, from coordinate 38,354 downwards.
TGTAGTTTTTTTTTAACATATATTTGTTTGCAGGTTTATTGCTTAATGTTTTGATTGTAGGTTGTTGCAGGATTTTCTTGTATCTAGTTCTTTGTTCTCTAACAGTTTGATGCAGGGTTGTGGAGCTTAACCCTAACCTTGTGTGCAGGGGTTTTGTTTCATTTTCTTTATGTTCTTCCATTCTCATAGGAACCCTACCCTTCCGTCCTATAAATGGAAGGGTGTCGTTCCTGCCTGTAGCAAAAGGGAAAGCCCTATTACAGATTTGGCGACCATACCAGGTCGATCCCACGGGATCCCTGGGTTTTATTTCTGCATTTTAGTTTTACTTGCCCTAGTTTAGTTTTCTTTCAAATCTAGATTAGATCCATCTTTTCCTGCATTTTTAGTTACTGTCGAGCCTCCTCAAGGCCAAACCGAACCCATTTGGCCACAGTACAGGTTACTATCGATCAAATCTGGCTCAGGTTCAAGAAATTTTCATCTTTTGGAGCAGGTCTCTCTTATCGGGATGAAAGGTGCAACCAGGTCGCTCATTCAGGCCCGAAAGGTGTGACTTCATCCCAGAAGCCAGATCGCTTCTGTCTGCAGTTTCTGAGCGACCCCCTCGCCTATTTTGGGGCAAATTTGGCGACCCCCTCGCCACATTTTCCCTGAAAAGAGCGATCTGTCTCTCAGATTCATATTTTTAAATATTAGGGACTGTCAATGCATCTCAGCCACCTCTGTCCATCAGATATGTGTCTATTTCCTTTCAATGTCTGTTTATTTTATTACAGCATGTAAAAATCGATAATTATTAAATGGTTAATTGGTTAATGAATCTGTTTAAAACTTGAATCAAAAAATTACTGTAGGTTTCAATTCTTGAGTTTAAATTAACATCTTTCCTATCCCTTCCTCCTCTATCTAGTCATCACCCTTCAGGGTATTCTGGGATAAGACGAAGGGTGAAGCTCATATAGTAATAGGAACTTCACCTCTCATTTTTCTATTTTTCTAAACCACTAAAAATGGGTGACCTGGAAGGTAGAGGGGGTGGAGACCGATGGTGGTTTCATGGCATTGACCGACCTTGTATCCGGAGGGTGACCTAAGGATCTATGGATGGGCTTAGTCCCATTGTGCTGAGAGCCCAAAACTCTTTCCTGGTTGAAGAGAAATACAAGTGTAAGGCAGTCACCTAGTCAGGTTCAGATTCAGATTCAGGTATGGCATGCATTCAAATTTTTGTTTACAATTTACTGCTATGTTAAAACAATATACTCACATTATAGGTTCTGCAATACAATATCTGTGGACTCTTCATAAACCATACAAGCAACCACTAAATGTAACAAAAAGATAAAAGACATACACACAAACCATACCACATAAAAACAACCAAACTCAGTTCATGACGTTGAGCTAGCCTTTAAAATTTATAATTTACACTAATTCAACAATCTACAGTCTTTCAAGACATAAGTCCCTGACTACCTTAACTGTGGGAAATACTTGGGCTCAACCCAGAAACTCATTGTGAGGAGTACCATGGGAACCCCAAAGTAGCTGGCCGCTGAGAGGAATTGCCAAGCGAAATGGGAAACGACCCCCACCGATTGACTGGCACTCCCGTGAGGAAAACGCCAAGTGATGTCTTATGGCAGTCTTGGTGGCCGAGTGACCACCTGAAGCCAATAAGAATCCATTCAAACCAGGGTCCAAAAGTCATTACCATATTTCACCACTTGACATACAAATCAGACACAATTGATCCCCCGCGTTCTTCCTCACGCCTGAGAGGCAATCCACCACAGTTCGGTTCCTTGAACCAACACCATCGAGACCATTCTCGATGACCCTCTACACCATCAGAAGGCCACAGAGCCTCTAATTTAGACTCAGAATCATACCAATCTAAGCCAGGCCTGCATACTGCACCATCTAGCCCTATGGCTGGTGCAAACCCAGATGTTATACACCTGAATGGCACCTCTCCGTCCGAGTGCCGACATCCCTCATGTTGGCACACAAAAGGACACTTATGGATAGAGGTCTGCCCAAAACATTATAGCTTGGTTTATTATGAAATACATTCTTTCACCATCCACCTAGTTACTTTGTCATTTGGCTATGTTGAGATGTATTTGCGACTATCCTTCTATACAACTCGCGCATCATTCGCGAGTATCGGTTGTTACAAGTCGCGAATCCATGTATTCACAAGTTTCCCTTATGGTAAGTCGTGAATCATTCGCGGGTTGCTCTACTACATACCCTGGAATATGTCTCAAACATTAAAACATAAAAACACTCGTTGATTGGAGATTAGTTAAGTTATTTAACTTAATTTCCTTAACTGCTACAACTTCCCCAACCTTCGAGAACTTCCTTATTTCACCCATATAAATACAGGCCTTGGGGAGGGTGTTGAGATAGACATTTTGGACAGCAAAGTTATGCTGGTGGATTGTTTACAGAAGCCTTTGGAGCAGTGAAACTCAGAATCCTTTAGTTGCAGAGGAGTCCTTGTCTCAAACGTTGGGTTGTAACTTTAACTCTTTCCATTATTGATAATAAAGAGATTACTTCTTCCATATGTGTTTCATGTCTTATGGTTTGATAAATGTTTATATTTTAGTATGATATGTGTTTTATCTAACCTGCTTATATGTACATGAATCATCTTGTATCTGGAAGAGTGTTTCTTAACAGGTGAAAGAGGACCAATATTGAAGACTTTGGAAGTGGAACAGAGAGGAAGAGGATAGCAAGGATCGACCTTCGCTTAACAAGTAAGTCCTTCTAACCCTCCTATTTCCTATTCTGTACTGTAGAAGTCAATTGTCTGTAAGTAATTGAGTATGTTGGTAACCCTAGACCTATGGTTATTAGGTGCATAATCCTATACAACACCAGATCCATTTTCTGGCTTGGTGTTTGGCAGTGGACCCATGTCCACACCCCAAACCACCACCAACACCCCTACTTGTGGCATCAACATAGTCATGCAAACCATCATAAGTCAACTACCACCACCCATATTCACTAGTAAAGTTGTCATGCCTATAACACATGGGGGCAGTGTCCCTTCCACCCACACTGTCCCACTTGGCATGCCCCTTCCACCTACACTACCCCTCCTATCACTCATGGGGGCATTGTCCCTTCCACTCACACAGCTTCATTTACCACACTTGGGGGTAGTGGCCCATCCACAACGGTGACACAAGTACCCCCAATTATGCAAGTGCATCATGTCCCTGCAAACCCCACCACCATTGTTACCCCATCTCACATCAACCTTGGGTCAAACCTTCCTTTCATGGCATGTCTCAACTTGCCTGACTTGGCTCGGTTAACAAATGACCTTATCCACCATCAAACTTTTTGGCCTCCCATGCCAACCAAACTTCCCTCGGACATTCCCAAGTTTGAAGGAAAGGCAAGGGACTACCCCCAAAACCACATCATGACGTTTCACCTATGGTGCTCATCAAATAGCATTGTAGATGATTTGATCAGGCTCAGACTGTTCCAACGCACTCTCACAGGTGCTGCAGCTAAGTGGTACATTGAGCTACCACAAGCCAAGTACCCGGATTTTAACTCCTTGGCTTTCATGTTCCTGCAATATTTCCAAATCCCCGTCAGATACGACGAAGGGGTGGAGATATTGTTATATTGCCACCAGAATACTGCGACCCACATAACCGACCACATCCATGAGTGGCGGCGACGCCATAGTTTGTGCAAGATTCAACTTGATGCCAAGCTCTTCCTGGATTGGTTCCTAAAAACTTTGCTACCACCTATAGCAAAGGGCGTCGCATCCGAACATCCCCAATACGAAGAGGAGGCCATCTTGAAAGCCCAACATTTTGATCTGATCTCTGCACAGTCTAGATACCTTTACACTGTCATTCCAGATGCTCCTCGTGCAAGAACCTCCTACCGGGATGCACCGAGGGCATCCCATGCCACAGATGGCATCATAGGTTCTGTCTCCCACCAACCACAGCACCGCCCGACACCACCTACAATACCACCAAAACCAAGCAACACCCCTAGTGTTTCCTACCAAAACCAAACTCCAGACTATCCAAGAATGATGTCCTGATCCGAAGCCACAACTTCTTATGCACAACCTACGCCACCACAGTAGGCCTAGGCATTAGCTTGGCCGACATAGCAATATGTGGGACAAATTCCCACATTTGTGGCACCTCCCCCCCAAGTCTAATACGCACCACCTGTACAAGCCACTCAAGCCCTCTCCCCAGCTCCACCTATTCCATTGGGACAGGTGTTTGTACAGCAAAACCATACCAACCATCCAGCCCACAACAACCAACAAGGACAAGCCAGGAATAACCGACCCCGGAACCAAGGAAACAATCAACCGCAGGGAGGTGGTCAACAACCAAATCCTCCCAACAATGTCGCAGTGAATCGGCTAGCCCAAAATCACCTATAGCAAAGGACGTCGCATTCGAACATCCCCAATCCGAAGAGGAGGCCATCTTGAAAGCCTAGCAATTTGATCTGATCTATGCACAGTCTAGATACCTTTACACTATCATTCCAGATGCTCCCCATGCAGGAACCTCCTACCGAGATGCACCGGGGGCATCCCATGCCACAGATGGCATCATAGGTTCTGTCTCCCACCAACCACAGCACTGCCCGACACCACCTACAATACCACCAAAACCAAGCAACACCCCTAGTGTTTCCTACCAAAACCAAACTCCAGACTATCCAAGAATGATGTCCCGGTCCAAAGCCACAACTTCTTATGCACAACCTACGCCACCGCAGTAGGCCTAGGCATTAGCTTGGATGACACAGCAATATGTGGGACAAATTCCCACATTTGTGGCACCTCCCCCCCAAGTCTACTATGCACCACCTGTACAAGCCGCTCAAGCCCTCTCCCCAGCTCCACTTATTCCATTGGGACAGGTGTTTGCATAGCAAAACCGTACCAACCATCCATCCCACAACAACCAACAAGGGCAAGCCAGGAATAACCGACCTCGGAACCAAGGCAACAATCAACCGCAGGGAGGCAGTCAACAACCAAATCCTCCCAACAATGTCGCAGCGAACCGGCCAGCCCAAAATCAACAACCAAATGCACCAAGACACAACGCTCCATTGCATACAAACCAACCATGCACACTATGCGAGGTCTATGGGAACTACACACACGAATGCCCCTTCATGGGTCGCGCTAAGGAATCCATTCACAACGAGGTTTAGCATGCTACCAATACAGCAGCCCAAGATCAACCCAACCCGGCACCACCAGGGCCCCCACCCATGGTCCTCCAAAACCCATTACCAGTCCAAGGACTAGTAGCAACTACACCCGCTCCCCAGCCCAATCCCAACGCCCTGGGGGAACCTCCAATAGCATAAATAGGTGTTCACCACCTGCTAGCTATGACAACTGAAGAGGTCAATTTACCAACCAAACAAAATCAGTACGGAACCAACACCGAACTTGCTGACACATCAGCGGAATCTACGTCCAAAACAGCCAATGCACCTCTTCAGCTACCCCTTTCCCTCTGCGCCCACCCATACGACGGGTTTCCAACAACACCACAGATAGGGCTGTTGTAAGATACAACATTGTGGATGATTTGGCCCAAACACCTACCGCCATGTCCTCTCTTGAGGTACTCAAAACTTTCCCAACGCAGCGGAAAGCCTTACTAGCCTCCCTTGGTGCTGTAGACCCCTCTGACTCCAAGTTGATCACATTCAACACAGAGAATGGAGAACCACGGATGCCATCAACCATTTCCTTCCAAATACTGATGTCTATCCGGAATTTGGTTTTGCACCGATGCATAGTGGATGAGGGCGAATCCACGTGCGTTATTTCTACCCTAGTCTAGCAGAAGCTTGGATCCCCAATTATGCAACCATCATCTACTACTCTGCGGGCTTATGATGGCCATCCCACTAAATCCCAAGGAATCCTCCCCCGTGTCCCCATCACATTAGCTAGGAAAATAGTACTGATTAACATAGAGGTTGTCAATGCTCAATTAGACTATAACCTTCTCCTTGGAATAAGTTATATGTACGCCTTGAGAGTTGTAGCATCAACTGTTTTTCGTCTCATGATGTTCCCCCACGACGGGAAAATCGTGATGGTTGACCAATTGACTTATCACCATCTGCAAGGGTTAACGGCACATGCCAACATTATCCCTACAATCAACACCATTGATCCACAAGGGCTAACCGCATCCACCAATGTTATCCCTGCGGTCAACACCATGGTTGACAACATACCAGCCCCCCCCATTGTTGAATGGGGGCCCTGGGTTGTTTTTCGATACCACCATGATGGCTTCTTTCCCCTTAGTGTCACTACCACCAACACCAAATGAGACTTCGGACTTGTGCATGCTCTCATCTAGCACTGCTGCACCCAAACATCAACCGCAGCCACAGCCCCAACCGCAACCACAACACCATCCACAGCCGCAACACCATTAGTAGCCGCAACATCATCCGCATTTGCAACATTATGTGCAGATTCCACCACAACCTCATCCCCACATGCAACCATCAGGGAGTTATCTGGGCTCCTCCCCAGTCCACACAATTCCCTTCCTCTTTCCCTCACCTTGTGTCATGAGCAAGCCAGTAATGGCTACATTAAACTTACCGAGTTTTACCTTGGGAATTCCCGTATGGTACCTTGATCCACCGGCCCAACAACCAATTCCCCAGGTAGTCTTAATCCCCGTGCAACCCATTGCGTTCAAATCTCATCCTCCACCCGGCCCACAAAAACTAACCACCACACCTGCACCCATACTGCCCACCCAAAAAGGGCCAGGGACAAAAACACGAAAGTTACCATTGAACCTCGACAGATCCCACCTTGCGTCGTCTGTGAAGAACAGGGTCATCCAACTCAAAACTGCCCTGAGATTCCCATAATCTGCGCACATTTGGATGCCACGGATACAACGGAAAACCTCCTTATGGTTGAACTCCCAAGCGGGCCAATAGTGAGAAACAAGCCATTGAGAACAAACCATGCGTGTGCCCTCTACGGATTGTATGGACACTAGTCTCACCACTATCATGACTTGTCCGAGTTTCGAATGGATTTATCCAACCTTCGACAACATCCCCTCGAATCTGAGATCACTCTAATCGAAGAAGTTCACCCCCCACCTCCTTCTTCTGACACCATGTCCATTTACATGATGTCCAGTTCTACAGACCCTCTTGTCTCCACCATCACCGATGGTCCATCAGACCTGTCTCTTAATTGCTTCCACAACAATGAGGAGATACTTGAAGACTTAACCACCCCGGAATACCCATGGAACGACATGCACCATCGCTCGTTCTTCCTCCCCAAAGATCTTGTGTCGCAGTCTGACTAATTTTCCGTGGAAACCAAAGATTTCATTCATGGGAAAGTTGACTAGTTCAAAAATCCCATTCCGGCACCAGACACCTTCGAATAAGGGAACATGGCCAACATCTCACCAACCATAAAATTCAACATCTCAATCAATCCTGAGGTTGTTGAAGAAATCATGTTGGGGGCATCCTGCTCCCCGAAAGAAGTTGTTGCCTACAAAGCCCTCTTCCAAGAATTCCACGACATCTTTTCCTGGTCCTACACTGAAATTCCTGGGTTGGATCCATCCATTGTGGAACACCACATCGACACATGGCCCGATGTGACCCCCATGCACCAAAAGCAACGGCCAATCCATCCCTCCAAAGCTGTCGCGATCAAAGCTGAGATTGATAAGTTGCGCACAGCTGGCTTCATTTACCCCATTATGTACACCACTTGGGTTTCTAATCTTGTTCCCATGAATTAAAAATAGGGTACCATCCACGTTTGCATAGACTTCTGCAATCTAAATGGGGCGTGTCCCAAAGACAACTTCCCAACACCCTTCATCGATCAGATTATCGATGCATGCGACAGACATGAGGTCTTTTCCTTCATGGATGGATTTTCCAGATATAACCAAATTCAGATCTGGAAACAAGATCGTTACAAGACTGCATTCACAACCCCGTGGGGCAGGTTTGCCTATCAAGTAATGCCCTTTGGTCTGAAGAACGCTAGAGCCACCTTCTAGCGTGCCATGACACACTGTTTCCACGACCTCATCCACATCATATTGGTCTATCTTAACAACCTCATTGCGTGGTCACAGAAGCAAGCACAACACATAGACGACTTGCGGCAAGCCTTCCTACGATGTTGCAAGTACAAAATCCAATTGAACCCTTTCAAGTGTGTTTTCTGTGTCCCAACGAGCCATCTCCTAGGGTTCATTGTGTCATACAAAGGAATGACCATTGATCCCCTGAAAGTCCAAACCACTTTCCCTCTAACGTCACCTCTTTAAGTGACACTAGTTCAGCTTGTAATATAGTCTTGTCCCTTTTGTTTTACACATTTTTTAAAGTGATTCTTATCTATTGTTTCCCCTCATTGCTCCAGATGGATCCTACCTCAGACTGGTACATTGGATTTCTTGATGGAGCGAGCAGATGGTCTCCAAACCTCACCTCGACTGCATGGGCCATCTACTCCCCGTCGCATGAGTTGATCCATATCGATGAAATATGCGTGGGAAGTGTGACCAACAACCAGGCTGAATATGATGGTGTCAATGGCCTCTTGGCCATCGCTCTCCAGTTAGGTGTTTGCCATCTCGATGTCTTCTTAGACTCCCAGCTGCTTGTCTCCCAGTTGAACAACTACTACCAGGTACATGATCCCTGCCTCTTTAGAAAATTCATGTGCACTAAATAGATGGTTAGAACATTTGAATCCATTACATTCACACATGTTCCCAGAAACCTCAATAGCGTAGCAGATCAAATTGCTAATGATATTCTAAATTGGCACATTCATAATCGCATATAGGAAACATACAAAGACAACATCATGCATAATCATATATAAAACACACACACAAGTGTAAAAATACATCATCTAGGCATTGCATTTCACATCATCATAAAAAGCCTCACATATAAAACCATAAAAAGCGCATCCACATGCGTCAAAAATATATAGGAATATAAATCGCATGTCCAAAATATGTCCAGTACAAAATGAGAAGCCACATATGCTTTCTCATCTAAATATACATAGCGATGCAAAAATTCCTAAGTGCACCAACAGACTAGGGGCAACCCCACTGGCTACTAATCTAACCTAGACTCATCATTTGGCTCAGTATCATCATCTTCCTCAGAAGATTCATCCTCTGCAAGAAGATCCCCTCTCGCCGCCCGACGAAGGTAATCACAGACCACGGCCATCCTCCTCATCACAGAGGTCCACTCTGGAGGAAAACTATGAATGGCAACAATCAGCTCATTGTTCAAATGATGCCAACCATCATCAGAGATCCCATCATCAAGCCACTCCAAATACGGTAAAAAATATTCCACCTCCCGCCGTCACCTGCGAGGGTTCCCCGCAGGAATCGCCACCTCTGCAATAGCGACTACCCGTCTCTGATACCCGGGTGGCGAGCAGGGACCAACATTTGCATACACAAACAAAGACACCATCAGTCTATACATACAAATATCGACTAACTAAACTACTCTATGTATAAATATGAACACAAAAAAATCACACATACATACCAGCTGGTCCCCATGCATGTCCTGGAGGTCGGGGCATCTCGGGGTCCCCGTGATAGTTCATACCCACATATGGGTACTCCTCCATAACCACTGGAAGCTGCCACCACTGCTCTAGCAGCTCATCTGTAAAGAAACGTCCCACCTGTGCATCCGCGGATCCCGTGGACCACTATCCTGCACTGCCCGATGCGAACGCAGAGTAGGTACTTTCTCAAAAAAGAAAGCACATAAAAAGGAGCCAAAGCAAAATCCTACCCCAGTTTCCCTCTCATTGTTCAACTGACGCCGAACAGCCAGAAGATACATCTGGGCCCACCCATAGTAAGTGCCCCTCATAGCATGCTCGACCAACTGCAGCTTCCATCTAGATATCTTGTGGCTCCCCGTGAAACCCAAGATATGCAGCAATAGTGTCGCCATTGCCCGTGTTGACAAGTCCTCAATGTCACACATCAATATGTGTGAGCCACGCACATACGTAGAGGCGTAACAGTTCCTATCACATAACTCCTCCAATGTCTCCCCCCGAGATAGCACCAGCGCTACGTCACCAACAACTCCCAACATAGGGATCCCAGTCAAGAAGTATACATCCAACAGCGTAATCTCAATATGCTATCCCTGGAAGAGGAAGGCCTCCTCCCCAACATCCCAAAATCTCACCAATGTTTGCAGCAACAGATGCAAGCTCTTCATGAGGAGTATCCACATGAACTTTAGTAAACCACAACAGTCCAGTGCAGCACGCACATTCCCATCATGCAATGCCACCTCCCGGAGGTCTTTACAATCTCTCTCACGCCACTTAATCTCAGCCATCCTGCACAAGCAAATTTCAGCTGTTAGCCACAGCTCTTAGCACCAAGTCACATCTGTTTGGCCAAAATGAGTGACCAAATCGCTCAAAAATGCCTCACATGTGTGACCAAATCACTCTTTTTCCCTCGAAAGGTTCGATTTGGCTCATTGAAACCCCAACAAGCTCATAGAGGACCTCCGGGTGACCAAATTCAAAATATAAACCACTAAAAAGGATAGATTTTGCAAGAGCTATTACCTGCAAGTCATGGAACTCGAAACCGCCGGTCGAAATGGGAGAAATCAGCAAAAGAAAATCTAGGGCCCACCCCTCCAACTCTGCAGTGAACAGTGACAATGACACTTCACAAAGTGGTCCCCACCCATATATAGGCCCCATTTGACCTGTTTTCTCCCTTTCGACATAACAGAACCATACGGAGTCCGTTTGAGACGCCGTTTGCACCACTGGTTTCAGAATTCCACCCTCTATCTCCTTATGTGACCATCATCTCATGTTTAACAAGTAATTTTTAGGACCACTTCCTGGAATTTACATTGATTTACGAACCACACCATAGTGAATGTAATTGTCTATGGACCTGTACTTACATCACTCTTCCCTTCCGCCACTCATGCGGGTTCCTGAGCCACTACCCGGAAGGCACATCATTTTGATTTTTAGCATATAGCTATCTAATCCGTCCACCGCACCTTATGTGGATCTCCAGACCATCGTTCGAAGGACGGATCATTTCCTTTGCATGCATTGGGCATATAATTGCCTCTGGACTTGCACTCACATCACATGTAGTCAATTCCATCCACCACAACTCACACACAGATCTCCTGACCTCTGTCTGAGAGCCACCTCGGTTTGTGTGCCTCTGTCACACCAATTCGTATGCCTCTGCTGTGATCTATCTCGTGCATGTATTGATATGTTTAAGAGCCACCTGTTCCATCCATACTACACAAATGACCTTTGGACCACTGTCCATTGTCCCTACATGGGGCACCACCTATGCCACCGCAATCGGTTGACCATACCAAAGTTTCTTTTAACCTCTTTTCTTACTCCTAAAAGAATGAAAAGATGGTCGAGCGCAACTGCTTCCTTTCCCGCTTGTTAAAGTATAGGAAAGGGCACCTACATCATCTCGTTTATCACCTTTTGCAGACCATGTAGACTATCAAATGAAAAGGACCACCTTGGCACATTCAAGCCAAGACTGTTCCCCTTTGCATCCTTTTATGCTTTCTCGGGCTGAGGGGCCAAACTTTATGAAAAATCTCACCATGGGTTGTCGTTAAGCTCTTTTCCAACCTTCTCATCAAGAAAAGATCGCTGAGCAAACTTGGTTTCATTCATGCTCGTAAAAGTATCTGAATTACCGTCAAGTCAGTATAGGTTTAACCTTTTCTAGCCTAACTATACTACCAACGATAAAGAAGTATCCCATCCCCTAAAGGATGGGTGAGCTCTCCTGTGTATACTTTTATCCTTTTTCGGGCACAGGAGACAACCAACGAAAAAGATCCCCCACTGGAGTCTTCTTCATGCTTTCGGACTCTCTAAAATCGAAAGCACCATCAATCATTTACTTTCTCGACTCGCCAAAAATTCACGAGATCGTACCACAACAGTTTCTTTAGACACCACCCCATAGATAACAGTTTGGCAGCATTCCCACTTTGTGTCACCTTTGTTCAGAGTACTCTGCAATGTGTCTTCCTTGGATCCCATCAATATCAAAAGTGTCTACCCCCACCCAAGTATTTCCCATCTGTAGTTACATTCCTGGTATTACAGCTATGATCCCTTCCTAATGAGTCTGTTTCATTTGCTGCCTGGTCCGCCCTGTTGTCATACTCTGAACAAAGGAAGTTTGATTCCACTACACTCCCTCTGCTCTTGTTCAACTCCTTCCTTCCCCCCCCATTCAATGGTTCAGTCCTCAGATTGTCTCACATCTTTCGGTTATCTCCCTCGTGCTTCTGGTCAAGGAAACACCATTGCCTTGACCAAGGACAGGTCTCCCTCTGTCGATGACAACACATGTATTCCAGAGGATAGACCCAGAGGCCCCTGTATCCTGGTTTTATTAACCTCATTGATGAGTTCCTTGGACCACTTGAGAGGAGTCCTTAGTGCCTCTCAGGATGCTTGTTTCTCATGTGCTCGACTCCAACCACATCATCACACTGTTGAGAATCGTACAGGGTATTGGTCTGTGCAGTATTTGGTCGAAGACCCCGGATGTCACCTAACTCTAGCACATTTTTATGTCTATTTGAGGGACTCCAACAAGTTCATGTCCCTTGTGATGTCCAGGTTGCATTGGAGACAGTGTTCAGAATCCCCAGCAGTGCTTCTATATAGATTTATGATTGATGCAGCATACTTGTACCACATAAACTCTGACTCTCCGTCAGTAAACTATGTATTGTTCTAGATCCAGCAGACCATCAGTCATGAAGATATAGCATTCCATGAGAATGCGATGGGTCCAATGTAGCAGTTCTTCATATCAATATTGTATTCAGCCTCTCATTGAGGCAACCATTATTGTAATATCAGTTGTACATGATCGGCTCTCATATTATAGAGTTTAGATCACATTATTCTTTTGACATCGTTACGATCATAGGGATTCCCGCCTCATCCATATACATGTCAAAAATTATTTGTATCTCACCCATTGATGGGAACCATATTAATACAAAATCCAAAAGCCACCATGCCCCAGCCCAGGAAGCACCACCTCTCCCTCAAAAAATCCTATAATGTCCATCGGCCATATGATGAGTTCCTGCCCTCACACATCAGGGGGCAATCTATTAACCCAAAAAAACCCCTCACTAAGCTCTACATGACCTACACCACCCAAGGACATCCATGCACAACCCTCATTTGACACCCACACCCTCAAAAAGGCTTTAAAATATGAAGAAGGGCTTAAAAACCCCTAAAAAGAGACAAACTAGCTCCCATAGGGGCTAAAACCCCCAAAGGAGCTAAAGATTGAACGAAAGGTGCTAAAAGCCCAAAAAGGGATCTAAAGCCCCAACCAAGGGCTTAAAACCCTAAAAATCCCAAGAAAAAGTATAAATAGAGGGGTAGGGGTCACTCTCAAAACACTTCTCATCTCCCTATCGTTACGCTGCTCGTGTGAGTGCCTTGAGACCCTTTGCCTCTCAAGTCATTCACCCTCCCTCTCCTCCATTCCTCCATTTAGCCATAGCTCCCCATCCATTGAGAGGTGCTCTTCCAATCTAGGGCATGGTGACCCATTTCAACCAGAGAAGGTATACTTGTCTTTTTGTCTTTTGCTTTAGTTAAATTGTAGTTTTTTTTCTAACATATCTTTGTTTGCAAGTTTATTGCTTAATGTTTTGATTGCAGGTTGTTGCAGGTTTTGCTTGCAACTAGTTCTTTGTTCTCTAACAGTTTGATGCAGGGTTATGGAGCTCAACCCTAACCTTGTGTGCAAGGGTTCTGTTTCATTTTCTTTATGTCTTCCATCCTCACAGGAACCTTACCCTTCCATCCTATAGAAGGAAGGGTGTCGTTCATGCCTATAGCAAGGGCGAAAGCCCTACTACAATGAGTATATGGTGGATCCATCCTACTTATTGATGTGAAGTTTGTGGATGTGAAGACCATTGAAACCCTCATTCCTTTGATGATGTCCATTGAAGTCTTTGGCCTTGGAACTCAGTGCATAAGGTAACATGGTCTTTGGCGCATTTATGTGTGGAGTCTTGATGTCCTATACAAATTGAAGAATTTAAAAATATTGCACAAAGAATTTGAAAATAAACCCATCATAGTGAGATAATCCTCGTCAATCTATTTCTGTTGATATGTGGAGCATCTTCTAACTCCTTACATTTGAAGAGATATGAATTTTTGAAGTTGTTGTACCCCACCTTTCTAGGTTAGCCGACCAAACAAAAAAGAATTTAATTATTTGTAATTTCGAATTGCATGTTGGCCCAGTTTGAGGTACTAAATTTCCTCCATGCCCTATATAAATATAATATCAAACATTTCATTTTTTCATGAATCAGGTCTCTCTTTGGTATTTCGCAACTCTTGGAGAAAAGTGTGAAACTTTGTGGAGGAGAAAGTTTTGGGCATCTTCACTAAAATTGGCATAACTTTCTCATACAAAATTTGAATTACAAATTTGTCGCTTGTTGGAAAGATTGTTACGAGGGCTATGTGATGACATTATATAGATATTATTTTAGTTTGTATACTATTTCTTCATCATATGATCTTCAAAAATGTATGGTTCATGCTTTAGGGTTTCTCTTATGATGGCACATGTCTCTCATGGATAGAGTTCATCTTTGATATTAGTATGTGAGCCTACATATTGGTATATATCTTTGTAGTCGTTGAATATGTTATGGAGGATATGGTGATGGTTATCTTGGAATATATCTTGATGTGAACTTGATATAGATATTGATGATTATCTTGGATATTGTTGGCATAGATTCTGGTGTTTATCTTGACTGTTGTATAGTGTAGTATTGAATGATAAGTTGACATGTAAGTAATAGTTCTTGTGAGTGATTTCTTTTATCAAACTAAGTGTTTGATTTGAAAACTAGTTTGACAAGTGTTGATCATTGTGTATTTCACCTAAGTGGAGATAGTCTGTTATTGACTATTAATGACAACCTTTGACAGTATTGTAAGTGACTATTTGCTTGATACTTGCTTGATTTGTTGACTTGAGTTGAGTGGAATGAAAAATACTTTAGTGTCTAAGAGTTTATGATATTGGCCGAGTTTGACATAGTTGGTTAAGTCTTATTCTTGGCTGAGGTTAGTTGATTGAGGTTATCATGTTTAACTGTCAAGTATTCCTTGACTATGATTGAGGTTGGTTGTGGTGTCATTGAGTTGAGTGTGATTGGAAAAAGTTTGGTTGACCGTATGTGAAGTTTCTTGGTTGTGCAAATATGTCTCTTACTTTATGAACTAGGTCAAGTAAGAAGGGTTTGTTGATTATCATAGCACTTGATTATATTAACACAAATATATGATTGATTTGGCATATGTACACAAGCAGCTTGGTACAGGTTGGTTCAATTGAGCAGGATTGGCACAGGTTGCCTTATGTGCAGTTCATTTGAATCATATTGGTTGAGTTGTATGAGCAGTTGGTTTGACCTAAGTGGAATGATTTTGGTGTGCAGACTCATGTTGACTGAGTCGGATGATGTGAGCAACATATTTATTGGTACAACTTGATTGACATGTTGATTTTACAGGTTGATGAGTAGTGTGATACATTGGGCAGTGATTAGTTGATGAGTAGTGATTAGATGATGAGAAGTGGTTAGTAGTGGAAGTGGTTGTGAAGTGTGGTACATATTGTTTAGTGTATTACAGGTTTTTATAAGTAGTTCAACAATATCAGTGCGGTTGGTGGTTCAGTAGTTCAGTTTATATCTTCTTATCTTGGTGGTAGTACAGGGCAAGGAAAGGGGGTTGTAGCCATAGAACCAGGGAGTTGGAGCTTCCTTCAGGTTGTATCCTGTAAATCAGGGGTTTATATCCTCCTTCTAGTTTTAGCTGGAGAATTGAAGTCATTAAGGGGTTTGTTGCCTCCTTCCATTTCTTAGATGAAAATTATTATTATATAGGATTCTATGGTTTTTCCCCCATGACTTGGGTTTCCACATAAAATATGGTGTACTGTGTATTATGTTATGCTTGTTATGTGATGATGATATGATGATGATGATAATGTTGATGATGATATAATGATAATGTGTTAATCCATAATATTGAATAAATTTTGTATTGCTAAAATTGAAAAAGTAATAAAAGCTGCACACACTGATTCACCACCCCTCTCAGTGTACCTGGTGTGTCCAACAATAGTTAGAATATACTCCACATATCAACATTAATGGATTGATGAGGAATATCTCCCTATGATGGGTTTATTTGCAAATTCTTGGTCCAATATTCTTAAATTATTCAATTTGTATAGGACATAAAGACTCCACACTTAAAGGTGTCAAATACCATGTTACCTTATGCATAAGTTCCAAGGTCAAAGGCTTCAATGGACATCATCAAAGGCATGAGAGATTCAATGGTATTGAAATCCACAGACTTCACATCAACAAGTAAGGGGGCTCCACCATATACTCATCATATCAAGGGTATCAAGGATCCTAACACCACCAATCAAGTGGGAACAAAGTCTTTTTGGGGAAATCATCATTATTATCCAATATGGATTCAAGGACTTCAAGTGCTTCAACATCATCATATTCAATGTCTCCATATCATTAAAAACATATCCAATGGTTCCACTATATATCTTCATCACCATAAGAGTACCAACACCCCAAAAGAGGGGTAGAAACAGCTCACCACTAGTTTTCAACGCCTTATGGGATTCATATCCATGATCACAAGGCTACAACATTCCAATGACCATATAGCATCCAAGGGCCATCAAACCACCATATATGTGAGTTCAATACCCAAGTCTCCACATGCAAGAGGATCAATATATAATCTTGTGGACTCAAGGACCCCAAAAGAACTCAACAACCCCAAGACCATCCAATGCAATCAATGGTCTCCAACATCAACACATCAAGGGACTTACACACATGAGCTACATTATCCATCCAACAACCAATCAAGAGACCAAAATAAGTACAAGCATAACAAGCAGCACAAACACCAGTAACCAAAGATCAACCATGATCAATGAACTCTACAATGGACTCAAATGGGACCAAGATACAACTTAGGGGAACTTGACCAAGTCAATGGTTAACTATGGCTTTTGCCATTGTTCCAAGGCCTCAAATGGATTCAAGCTTGGGCTTGGACCAGGTCAAAATGGATCCTGTGACACAGACAACCAAAAACTAAACATTAACCGTTAGGGGTTCCACAAGGGGCACCAAGGACTCAACAATTCGCATCAATTACCAGACACCATTGGCATCAATGACAAGTTATTCAACAATCTCCCCCTTTGTCATTGATAACAACGCCATAAATCCTCTTCAAAACAAGCTCCCCCTATCAACAAAACTTCTCTCCCCCTTTGGAATCAATGGAAAATGGAACATCCTTTGACCATACTTCTCCCCCTCATAGCATGCTCCCCCTATGTAATTTATATTTATATCACTGTGTTAAAATTTGATTTAATTAATTATAAATGTATGTGTGGGAGGTAAAATTAAAAACAAACCACTTGATCATGTTAGATAAAAATTCCCTCTCTATAACATAATTTTCCTACCTAGTGACCTAAACCTTGACTTCATGACTCTAGTGGGTCGAATTTCACTCATATTGACCACCTAAGACACCCTAGAGATTAATTCTAAAATCTAAGGTACCTAAACCACCTTATTTGTTAATTTTAGCAAACCCTAAGAACCAATTTTGGCTAACCTAGGTGCATTCCTAGATTTGGGGGTGACTCCCTTGATTTGGGGAGGTTTTCCCTGAATTTTAGGACTATTGGTGTTCAAATTAAGTTAGTGACTAAGAGCGCTACCCAAATTTAGGTCCTAACTGACCATTCATGTCTAAGTTTATCCATTAGTTCATGTGTTGACCTAATTAGGGTTTTGCATGCTCATGAAAATCAGTGCATGAGCATCACTCAGTAAGAACTGGTGGTTATGGAGTCTTGGGTTAGTGGAACTTAAATAAGGGTACATGGCTCTATTTAAGCCTCCCTATACTCTCATTCACTGCAAGCGCAATTCAAATAGACTCTTGACCTAATTTGAATTGCCTTGCCTATTTATGTAACTTCCTTCATTCATTGAAGCTTTGATGTAATAAAATATTCTCTTTGATTATATGCTCTATATTTTTATGTAATGATCTATTCCATCTCATTTGTTACATTTATTATTTATTGTTGGTCTAATTTTCACATTATATATGTCTAGTATTAGTTCCTATATTTAATTGCTCAAAGTTCATATGGTATCACAGTTGCAGAGGTGCAAAGCAAGTCATTGTTCATTGTTTCAGGAATCAGCTTTGTAGTTCAAAGAAGTGTTTTTTTAGCCAATGAAGAGATCATTAGAATACATGTATCTATCTTCCACTTATCTCTTAACCCTCTTCAATTAATTTCAATAGAAATCAAGAGTAGAGATGATTTTTAGGATGAAGGAGTTGTACCGGATCGCCATGGGAACCAAGATAGATTCTTTGTTGCTTTGTTGCTTTTTTTCTTTGATTATTCAAACTTATTCTACCACATTCAATACAAGAATACCCCTATTGAATTTTGGACTACACTATCCACCCTCTTCAAGACACAAGATGAAATGAGGGGCCTCCAATTGGAGGTGGAACTCATGAGCTTGAGACCAAGCGATTTTGACTCTATTCAAAACTTATTTACCATTTTCAAACCAGTCCTCATGTATCTCAATATGTGTAACATCAATAAATAATACACACAAATAGTACTTTCTATCATCTTCAAATTGGGCCTTGAATTTAGTACATTTGTTTTTGCTTTTTATTCTACTAAACTGGCACTTGGAGACTCCTTTACAATACTTGCATTGGATATATCCATTATCTATATTCTTCAATATAAAGGTAATCTCTCAAAAATGAGCCTACAAAACACCTCAAAAGATCATGCACTTGCAGCAAATGAGGAGAAGAAGGGTGCAAACAAGCAAAGGACTCCATACAATGGAAAAAGGGAGCAAAAGTCCAAGTTTTCTTATGACAACAGCTCCAAAGAAGGAAATAACGAGGAGGGGATTCCATTGTGTTCTTACTGCAAAAAGGGCCCTCACAAAAAAGAAATTTGCAAGTAAAAAAATTTTGCAGAAAATGAAGACAATATGTGCAAGCAAAGACCTCCTCCTGAAAGAGGACATGCACTAGGTATAATTTTTGCATCAAAATCATCCATTTGGATCATATATTCCAAAGCATCCATTCACATGGCCTAATCTGAGCAAATTCTCACCTCCTTGCATCCAAGCTTTGATAATTAAGTAACAATCCAATAAAGGTATGTGGAAAAGGAGATACTCTACAAAAAGGCAGGAAATTTCAAAATGTACTTTGCACACCATCTTTGTCCAAAAATATTATTTTCCTCTACCAAATCACCCCTTTGGGACAAGGAAATTGATTTGAGTTCACCAAAGACTCAATAATCATATAATACATGAATGATGGGTCAATTGTTTTAATTGGAAAGTGGACCACAAGAACAATTTGTATGTTTTCTCGAACTTTTTACCAAATATCCTGCTTCAGTTTTGTTAATGCATTTGAATGATATTAATAAATTATGGCATCATAAGTTTGGGAACCTTAAATACCCTTTCTTGAAACAATTAAGAAACTAAGGTATGGTAGTATGGATGCTACCCATCTCCTTTTCGAATGGAGTACGCCCAGGATGTGCAATTGTTAAGCATCTTAAAGAAATATTTGCGAAAGGGAAGGCATGGAAAGCTTCTTCCCCCCTTGAATTACTCCACATTGACATCATGGGTTCTTTTCCTCACCTCTCTATGAATAAATATAGATATGCACTACAACATTCATTGATGATTTGAGATACACATGGGTGTACTTCCTAAATCACAAAGATTATGTATTTGTATGTCTCCAAGATTTCAAAGCACTTGCAAAGAAAAAGTCCAAGAAGGGGATCAAGATCCTTTTCACATAAAATGGGGGAGCGTATATCAATAAACATGTATAGTAACTATTCTCTACAATTATTATGGAGCTACAGCATATCGTTCCATATTATCCATAGCAAAATAGAGTTGCGAAGAGAAAAAACATAACATTAAAAGAAATGGAAAACTGCCTGCTGCAATCAAAGGATATACCTCCAAAATTATGGGTTGAAGACATAAACTGATAAAATTACTTTCAAAATAGAGTACCTCATGAAAGTGTGAAAGTTTTTTACTCCTTTTGAATCTTGGACTAGTCAAAAACCAGAAGTAAAACACTTCAAGGTGTTTGGATCTCGTGCTTGGACTTGTATTCATTTCAAGAAAAGAAGGGCCTTGGATCCAGAAAGTGAGGAATGCCTTTTTGTGGGATATACGAAAGGATTAAAACATTATATTTTGTTGAATCCCAATTCTGAAAAATGTTTTATTGAAATAAGTGTAAAGTTTGAATAAATTCCAATGCATGAAATTAGTCCTCCTATCGATGCACCACTAGAGTCAAAATGAATTTTCTATTTTTTCCTATAATGTTTCAACCAAAAAATTAGATTCAACTATATATTCAAAATCACATGCAAATGATGATAAGGATATTGAATAATTTTTAAAACCTAACAATTCATCCTCTTTGGTAAAATCAAACTCTTGAAGTAGTCGAAGAACTAGTACTTAGTGATCATGTCGATACTCAAAGAACCTGCTCACAATTTCATGCTACCACACACACTAGTGCAGCCATTGAGCCATTTATTCCCACCTAATGCTATATTATTTTTACTTCTAATCCTCATACCCATGCAGAAGCCTCCAACAATCCTCTTTGGGAAGCATTCATGGATAAGGAATACCAATCCCTCATGGACAACAAAACTTGGGATTTGGAACCTCTTCCCAAGGGAAAGAAATTGATTCCATGCAAATGGATTTAAAATACCAAGATAGAAACTAATGGTATCATAAAAAAGTACAATGAAATATTGGTGTCCAAAATCTTCTCACATATACATGGTATTGACTACACATAAACTTTTGAAATTGTTACAAAGATGGATTCAGTTCGACTTGTTCTTTCCATAGCAGTAGCACAATAGTGGGAGATTCATCACATGAATGTGAATAATTCATGTATTCATGGGGACCTTACAAAGTAAATATACATGGAGCTTCCACCAAGGTACATTCAAGACTCATGTCTGGTATGCAAATTAAAGAAATCATTGTATGGAAGAAAAAAAATCTCCTTAACCTTGGTATGCAAATATGGATTCTTTTTTATTATCTCATAATGTTTCAAGATGTAATTCATATCCAAATGTATACATGCTTCGAGAAGATAAGTCTCTATTGCGTATTATTCTCTATGCAGATGATCCCCTCATCACAAGGAGTTCTATCACTTCCATTGCATGGTTTAAATTTGCCTTGCATGATAGGTTTTTCATGACTGACTTAGGACTATTACAGTTTTCTCTTGGACTCCAAATCACCCAATCAGATTGAGTCATTGTAGCATACTCTAATCATGCTCAAGACCTCCATATTAGATTCAAAATGGATGATTGAAAATCAACCCCATGTCCCTTTTTTTAGGAGACAAGCTTGAATATGGAGGAACTACACCTTTGGTGGATTGTACCCTTTATCGACAGTTAGTTGGGAGTCTTCTATATCTTATGCATAGTCGACTAGACATCTCCTTTGTTATTGGAAAAATTTCCAGATACATGCAGGAACCACATGAGTTGCGTTGGAAGCATGCCACAAGAATACTCTGATATGTGAAGGGATCATATGACTATGGAATCAACTCACAAGAGAATTTGAACCAAAAATCCGACGGCATATACGTCTGATTTTCGACAACAATCTATCGAAAATCCGACAAGCCTCGACTTTTATAAATGTTGGTTGATTTTCATCGAAAATTTGACAGCAATATGGGCTTGTCTGATGTCCAACATCAAATGGTCGAAAATCCGACCATAAATATATTAATATGAAGTCGAATATGCGACAAATACACGTCGGATATTTTTCGACAAACTTGTCGGATATTCGACCTCCAATCCTATCAAAAAGGAACTATATCTAACGACAGACCCATCGGATATCCGACGTACAATACTTTATAGGAAGTTGTATAGCCGACACCATTTACTGTCAGAGGTATGGCAGGAATGTCATAAAAGTGGGAAATACGTTGGATATC
Organism: Pseudotsuga menziesii; assembly: GCA_001517045.1. Classification (NCBI taxonomy): domain Eukaryota; kingdom Viridiplantae; phylum Streptophyta; class Pinopsida; order Pinales; family Pinaceae; genus Pseudotsuga; species Pseudotsuga menziesii. Next base: position 15,946 of record LPNX011110505.1, on the reverse strand, counting down.
CGACGACATAAAAGAGAAAACCGAAGAGAGTGGCCATCAGTTGTATGGCATACTCATCAGATATAGTAAGAAATTCTGTCGAATATCCGACAATGATCTATATTTAAAAAAAAATACTAGTTCTATGACCACCAGCGTGATAGGTAGCGGTTTGTTTATGTTATCTGGAGAAGCAGTTTTTGAGGTAATAAATGAAGTAGTATAGTAATGAAATATCTCATGGAAAATCCATACCAATTTACATAACCTCATTTGAGTACTTAATCGACTCTTAGTATGATTTCTAGTGACAAGGACTTTCAATTCATGAAATAATGAAAAATCAAACAAAAGCCTATCTTGATAGACATAGATCTTGGAAATGGAGTTGGTTTACAAAGTATAGACATAGCGTATGGTTTTCCCTCTAGAGTTCTATTTTATCTATCTTGTCTGCATTTATGTGATGTGCTTGAAATTTGGTAGCTTTGGAGTTTTTATACAGCAACATTTTAGCTTGAAGTTTGGAACTAATAATCTAAATAACTCTTAACAACTAGAAAATCAAAATTTGGAGCTTTAATGAGGAATGGGTGTGCACTTTTGTCAAAATAGGTAAAATTAAGTTTTTATTTGTTGACTTGATAGATTTATTACATGAGTCTAGAGATTAATTTGGGCAATATACCTCTTGGGTTTTGAAAACTAGGTTAGTGTATTTACTAGTTCTATGACCACCAGCGTGATATGTAGCAGTTTGTTTCTGCTATCTGAAGTCACCACCAAGTCTATAGAACCCAGATGTTGCTAGCCGTGACCATCTGCTAGCCAACTGTTGTATCTTTAGGCAACCACTGTGGGTTTTCAGTTGAGTTGTTGATTCCCTAAACCACCAACATGAACTGCTAGCAAATCTTGCCACCAATTGTTTGAAAGTTACTAATTCTAAGAATGTTTAAATAATGTGTTATAGGGGAATTAATGGGTAACATCAAAGAAATATTACATCCTTATCTCATGCACACACTAAATTTGTATAACATATGATTCACATATATGTGTGTCAATTGACAACAATCCTTTATAGAATGAAAAGCTAACAAGGTTATCTTTCATGAGATGGCATCAAAAGGTCAAGTGAATTAATTATTTTTTATCAGTAAGAAGAGCTCATTCTATTACTTAAATTGGAAAAGGAAAACAGTTACATATTCGATTTTAACTCCAAAAACATGTATTCAGTTTGAAGTCATGAGACCAAAAAAGAGTAAGATGCAGTAAGAACCAGACAAATTATCTAAACATAGTATGAGCTTCCCAGCCTTTATACATTCGCAGCTTATCAAACATAAAAATGTTATGGGGAGAATTGGTCCTGCAGTGAACCATTAACAGAGTAGACAAAGGGTGAAAGAGGTAGAGTTGGATGAGTCATTTAAATATTCATGTTGGACTCGGCCTCTTCCTCATTAGCTTTGCTGGTGCCTTCTCCCTTCAAGTCCTTGTTGGCTCCCTGAGAACATTGGAAGGGAGGCTCCGAGAGAAGAATGATGTATGTCATGTGGACAAGATTTTGTTCAGCATATTCCCTGAAGGTGCTAACAGTGAGCTTCACTAAATCACAAAAATTTATCTCTCCTTCATAGCTATGAAGATTATAAACTTTAGTCACCGGTAATTTTAAATTGCCACATCTTGCCCGAGTCGGAGCCTGAATTCCCTGAAGATTTTGTTTTCCATTGCTACAATGGAATTGCGAATGTGGACCGAGGTCTCTTCTTGAAAAGGGCCTCCTATTCAATGTTGTCTACTTATTAAAGTCATGGCTAGATGGTTTGAGGTAGACAGCCCCTGGATGTTGGAACGCAATGTAGTGGGATGCCATATTTAATCTTTTGCAGAATTGATGTCCGAACAAACCCAACCAACCTGAGTTTGCAGATAAGGGGAGCCAAGGGACGAGCCAATGGACTACTGCGAGAGGATGGCATATTTGTTCCTTGAGTTCTTCATATTATACTGCTTTCCCTGCATATGGAGAGCTCTTTAGTGACCAGAACAAGTACTTCACGGCATGGTGAGGAGGTTTTGGCAGTCCTTCTAGGACAGGAGCCATGTGATTCGCACCATGGAGGAGAAGCTCATCAAGATATTTTACAATTCGAAAATAAACTTGCATGCACAAGATGTCCGTTGAAGCATCAGGAAGGACAAGATTAATGATGATTTTAATCTTGGGAAGGAAAATATTAATGACATTTTAAATCCTAGGGCGGCGTGGGGGAGGGGCTTCCACTTTCCCCTGCACGTGCCCTATCTCCCTTGCACCTTTTGTCATCTCTGCCTATAAACACCATATGGAAACAACGCCTGCCACTGAAGCAGCTGCCACTAATCCCTTAACCATAAATGGCATTAAATGCATGTTACGCACTCAATTATACAAACAACCACTGATACTTTGTTATGTTAGTCAACAACTAGTTAAAATTACTCACTGCGAGTTTAAATAGGAATTTCCTAGATTATGTAATTTTTAATTAAAGTATTTTTATGAATAAGTAAATAAATATTGTGTTGCATAGGTTCTATAATGTTACTTATAAATGTATGTTCGATAATTTAAACCCTCCATTTTAGCATTTACATTGAAAAGAGAGATAGTCTAGCAGCAGTAGAGCTAGTTGTAAAACCAACAGTTGGTTCTATAATAGTCACATATGTAGATCCATATCTATATTTTTTAGAGCGAGTTGAAGTGTAATACCTCAGTTTTGAACCCAATTGCATTAAATTGTAAATGATGTAAAGTGTTATTAAATCATGGTGTGGAGCTCAAGGTCAAGACCCCACCATGGATTTAGCATTTTATTTTCGGCAATTAAAATCGATGCCAATGGTTCACGTGTTAGTCGGGCACAATATAATTTTGGACATCATGTAGATATGCAATTAATAAAAATACCCACAACTAGCTATGTCAATGCAACATTAAAGAGATGGGGGCATGATTTCACAAGGAATAGAGAAGGGGGGTATTCAAACCCTTGAGCCAATAGTGTTGAGCCAAATGTCAAAGGGAAAACCTATAAAGTTGTCAACTGCCTTTTTTGTCTTATTCACCCAATCATTTATTTCTTCCATAAATCGGTTGAGGTAGTTAATGCCTTGGGATTGGAAGAGTATGGAAGTCAATTTTGAATTGGGGAAGCCAACCATTTTTTAAAAACATGATTTTGACTTATTGGGCAAGTTGTCACCCACAAATTGTTGCCCATCCCATTATTCATTCACGTCCTTCATTCCCTCATGCAGTTGGAGAATATGGGGCATTTTCCCTCACGATTTCCTACATTTTCCTCATTGTCGCCATGCCTAGAAACTCGTTTTTGTATTGCTGAGTGAATGTGCAGCAAAGATTCATGATTTGGGGATTTTAAAAGGTCATTTTTTGTTTCCCTCACGCATCTGGAGCTTGTTGTGCATTTCCCTCATGATTTTCTGTGTTTTCCACATTGTTCTCCAAGCTGGAAACCTGGTTTTGGTTATGCTCAGTGGCTAGGAAGATAGATCCATGATTTTGGGGTTTATAGCAATCGATTTTTCTCCTAGAATTCCCATGTACATTTTCTTGTTTTCCCTTTCACCATTTTCGTTTTTGGCTCCCAAGGACGTTTTTTTCATACCCAGCGTTTGTATGTTGTTGTTCTGCAAATCCTTGTGTTGGTTTGAATTGGTTAGTAGTGGAAGAGGCCCATAATTGGATTGATAAACCTAGTGAAGAGAGGAACCTCACAGACAGATCAAGAGGGGCTAGTTATCTTTCTATGCACACCCTGAAGAGCACTAGAAGGGAAGGTATGGCCTGAGGGACTGTGTAGCAATGAAAGGGATACTTCCTTGTGTTTGGTGTGTAGGTATTGTGGAGACCATGCCATATATTGTGTAGGTGTCCATTTTTAAGTAGTTGAGCTCACTAGCTTAGCAATTCTACCTTTCAACTGCCTTAGAAGCCTGATAAACCCATCTGTAGAGTTGCTTGGATGCCTTTGATGTGTATTTGGCTATGTGTGAGCCTGTTGTTCCCTAGTTCCTTCTGTAAATCGTGCCCAAATCGGGAGTGGCGGTGGTGCTGAGAGATTGATGAGCACACTGGGATATGGTTGGGTGGAACGTTGCAATGACATAGCTAGTTGCGGGGAAGATTCTTCTCAAGATAATTATTTTCTTGTTTAATCTCTACAATGTATTTGTTTTATAAATTATTATGAACATGATGAATGTGTTGAAATGTATTTTCTTCCATTGTATATTGCATTAGGCATCTGTGTATGTATAATTTTATGTTCATGGGGCTAGATTGCTCATTTTGACAGTAGAAAACAATGTGAGTCGTGTCCTCTCCTCGGTGAGTTAGAAGAGAGGGGACGTGACATTGTTGTATCAGAGCTCTAGTTGCAGCATTGGGCCTAAATGGGCCAATATGAAAAGTTGACAGAGGTTAGATCACCCTTTGTTGTCAGCAAAAAAATAAGCACAAGGAAAAAAAATCAAAATTTTTCTAAGTGTTTTTTAAGTTTCTGTATCGGCTGCATTGGTCAAGTTGAACCGATACATGTCGGCTGAGATGGATGAGTTGAGCCAATAAGATCGCAGCAACTGTGTCAGCATGAAAGGCTAAGTTGAGCTAAGAAAGAAGGAAGAGAAATAAAAAATTTGCATGTCAGCAAGACTGGGTGACTTTTGTCGATGTGTCGGTTGAGTTGGTCGAGTTGCGCCAATACACATCGGCTGAGTTGGTTGATTGTACCGACAAGAAATAGAAAGAAAGAAAAATTTCTAAGTGTTTGAAAATATTCCATGTCGGCAAGAAAAGATGATTTTTGTCGATGCGTGTCGGGCGAACTCGGCAAGTTTCGTCAATGCATGTCGAGCGAACTCGATGAGTTTCGTCGATACATGTCGGGCGAACTCTATGAGTTTCACCGACGAAAGAAAGGAAGAAAAAATTTCAAAATTTTTCTAAGTGTCGAAATTTCTCCTTGTCGGCAAGAAAAGATAAGTTTTGTCGATACTTGTCGGGTGAACTCGGTGAGTTTTGCCGACACATCGGAAGAAAAAGGTGAGTTCATCAATCGGAGGAAAAAGATGAGTTCACCAAAACAGAGAATTTCAACAGGTTTTTCAGTGGGATTTGCAGGTGCCAGAAACATGAAAAATGGCAATGAACTTATGTGCCAGATTTTGCAAAATCAAATATTTATAAAAAAAAATCAGGGCACTAACCTCGACCCTCGTCCTCCCCCAGAGACAGTCATTGTTTATGAAAAGAAAAGTCTGTGTTTTGACAAGTTGTCAATATATGATTTTTCCAAATGCAGGCAAGTAATGTATAAATTCCTATGAATGTTATGCAGTTAACAATTATGTTTATGAACACATTTTGCATAATCATAGTCACATCAAAAGCAGCATTCCACATAATGCAGATTGGAAGAGTTGGTTTTGGCTTGACCATGAGAACCTACAGCATGAATGATGCACAGAGTCCCTATGAGCACGAGGAAGATGCTATGGGGGAAAACATTCAAGTTGGAAATACTGAGACAGAATATAATGGGAGAAGATATCAAGATACTCCCCCAGATTTTGCAACCACAATGAGAATCCTAAGGGTGGAGATGCAAATATACAGAGAAGACAATGAGAGAATTATTAAAGCTCAAGAAGAGTAGAATCAGTTGAATGCAGCCATGTTGCATATTTCGACAGACATCCAAAGGTGGATGAGCTCTAGGCATCATGTAGTCAGTCCAGAAGGAAGTAAAAGTAGTGCTAGAAGAACAAAGGGATCTTCTAGTGGGTCATCTGAGTCTAAAGGATCCACTGGGGGTTCAAGTTCTTCTTCCCACAGGAATAATAAAAAGAGGCGCTACCAGAACTGCTCAAATGATGAATTTAAGAAGGCAAGGCTACCTACCTTTAATGGTGAGGTAAATAACGATCAAGAACATGAAGCCTAGCTTCTTGGGATGAGAAAATATTTCCAAGTCCAAGACTACGCTAGAAATATGAAGGCTAGGGTGGCCATCTTCAAGAGCATCCATATGGTGGGATCACTTCAGGAAAGTGAAGAAGATTAGTGAAAGGAAGATTGTGTGGAAGTAGTTCCATAAGTATTTCAGGAAGAAGTACCTCTCTAATATGTACTATGATGATAGGATTAAATAATTCCATGAGTTGAGATTGGGACAGCATACCATGGAAGAGTATGCAAATAAGTTCTTGGAGCTGTTGAGGTATGTCATATATATCAATGATGATAAGGTAAAATCCTAGCATTTTCTGAGTGGGATACCTCAGGCATACAGAGACTGGATCAAATTTGATGAACCTAGAACTCTGGAGGAAGAAATAAGGAAAGCTAAATATTGCTATGAGAAAATAAAAAGAAAATCGGATTACCATAAGGCATGGAAGGACAAAAAGAATGAGAAGTATGACCAAAGGAAGAAATGTTTCAAACCTTCTCACTTCTGAAATCAACAGAGGCAGCCATCACAATCTGTGAACCATCCAACTAAGGTGATGGGGGGAAATCCAATAAATCCAAAAGAAATCAGAGAACCTCTCCAATGTCGGAGATGTGGAGGACCCCAAACACGTAGGAACTGTCCTCATGAGGAGGGGTATGTAAGGCCAGCTTACAACATCCAAGAAGCAGAAACATTGGGTCAAGTAGCAAGGGTTGTCCCTAGGATTTATGTAGCACTAGAGGACCGCCAGGCAGATCATCAATCAACTGTGGTTGAAGTTACAGGTAAGATTGTTGAGCAATCTGTTTCTGTTTTAATTGACATTGGTTCTACTCGCAGTTATATTACTCATGGAGTAGTTGAGATTTGTGCTTTTAAAATTTAAAGCATAGAAAATCATGGTTAGTACAGCTAGCCACTGGAACCAATAGAAAAGTTAGTAAAGTGGTAGAAAAATGTCCATTGGTTATGAATGGGCTAGTCACTTGTGCAGATCTAAATGTCATGCCACTTGGTTCCTATGATATTCTCATTGGAATGGATTGGTTCGAAGCTCACAGAGTTAAGCTTGATTGTTACAATAAGGATTTTGAGTGCTTAGATGAAGAAGGAAACTTAAGGGTTGTAAGATTTATTCCAAAGGTGATTTCTGTTAGGTAGATTTCAGCCATGCAGCTAAAGAATTTATGTAGGAAAGGTTGCAGACTGTATGCATCTCATGTTTTGGAGGCAGCAGAGAATGAAACTCCTAGGTTGGAGGAATTTCATGTGTTGCGGGAATTCAGGGATGTTTTTCCTGAGGAAATTCCAGGGCTTCCTCCAAAAATGGACATTGATTTTACAATTGAACTTGTGCTAGGAGCATCACTAGTGTCTAAGACACCCTACCGGATGAGCAGACCAGAAATGCTAGATCTGAAGATGCAACTCCAAGAGTTGTTGGAAAAGAAGTACATCAGGCCAAGTGTGTCTCTGTTATAGCGGATTTCACCACTCTAGGTGAATCACACTTTGTATGGCCTTCCCCTATCCCGCTGTAGACTCCTTAGACCCTATGGACCACTTTTTGTCCTTTGATGTTTCCTTGATCATCCCTAAAAACATATGAAAAATGATATACGCGACTTTTAAACCTATAAGCGCATATATACGCGGGTTTGACCACTAAAACCGCGTACATCAGGATGTGTGCATAATCCAAATCCTTTTGGAGTTTTCCTTGACATGGATCCGACTCATTTGACTCCTGGCCTTCCCAGTGCCTTGAGATCGCTCGGATTCGACCTTTCATTACCCCTTTGAAAAGCTATATAAGGAACCCCTTGGTACATTGAAGGCATAAGAGAGAATTGAGAGCAAAGAAACTATAGTCCATTGTTGCCGGAACTTATGCTTGAGTCTGCATCCCTTTGTCCCTTGGAGCACTAGTGTGTTCTTCCCAAACTTTAATTTTGCTTGTGAGCTTGCTATCGAGAGATGGAGGATTGAATTGGTGGAGGCCCAAGTGGGGGATTCAGTTTCTCCGGTTCGCAAACGTGCCGTTAGAGGTTGTATCTTGTAATCTCTGATTTATATTAATAGAAATATATTTTCTTGTCCAATAATGTGTGTTTGAATGTATATTTTATCCATGGGATTATGTCAAATGCTTGTACATTATTGATTATATATGCTAGAATAGATCTAACACCATGATATATAGAATGCTTGTATTGTTTACTTGTTGTTGAGGAAGTAACAGATCAATTCAAGCTGAAGATTAGAAAGCTCAACGGGGATCTACTTCAACCGTCCGGAATAAGGTACGAGGTCTGATCCTTTAGTGTTAGACATTTAATTTCTATTGCATATTGGAAAGGATTGATTTCTGGATTCAAGCTGTCTGTTGTGGTACCCCAAGCCATAGGAATTTCTCTCCGTAACAGAATTGGTGACTCCGCTGGGGAGTTCCTAGTAGTTGTCCTTTGGGGGTTGTTTTCTCAGCATTCAATGAATTTGAATTGCTCTTTCTCTCTTATTTTTGTGTCGGGTCTGGGGGCATGTATTCCTGGTAGAGTCTGATTGGTGTGAAGTTTGTCTCATCCTGTCTGTTTGCCTTGATTTTATGCACCTTTCTTCCTGTATACGAGTTTTTTACTGACAGTCGCGTATACACGCGGTTTCCTCTGCGATTTCCATGTATACACGCGGGTTTACTGCGAACAATCGCATATGCCCTTGATTTTGCCTCTTTGGGGAAGATAGTTGGTTGCTGGGTGAATTCTAATATTTGTTGAGTCTCCTTTTGCACTGCCTGAGTCTGTTTAGACCTCTGTTCCTAACCAGAAACGTTTTTTTTAGGCTAAATTTTTCTTTTTTAAGAAGGTTCTTGTCTTGGCATTTTCGATTTTTTGTTTGAGATTAGTGCATTAGCGTTCTTTTACCTTAGTGCTTTGCTTGAGTGTTGTTTGGGTGTGCTTGCAGAGTCTAGGGGTCGTAGCATCATTCTTTTGCTTTTTGCATCTATGTTATTTTCAAAAAATCCAAAAACATTTGCTTATCATCATGCATTGCATTTTGCACTTTGCATTGTACTTGCACTAGATTTGCTTTGGAGTACTAGTTAGGACTTCATATAGGAAAATTTGTATTTATCATTTGAAGAAGAATTGTGCATTTCACGTAGTAGCATACCCTATTTTCATGGACACAATGCATTTGCATTGATTGTTAGGTGTGCATTTTACTTCCTGTTGCGTCATAACACCATTAGTTGCACGATCATATCTTTTTTTTTAGTAATAAATCCAACTAAAATCAACGCTAAATAAAATGAATTACACTCTTTTCTTTTCTAGGGTGCACCAACAAGCTTAGGTTTTAGGATCTTGGAATAGTTCATTGTAAGTCAATTCTCCAAGATCACTAAACAACAACATCTAGGTGTCTGTCCAGGTGAGTGTGTGAAATCCTTGGTATAACCAGTGTTTCTCAGGATCCTCCTCTCAAAAGGGAGTTAAGCATGAGGCAGTGTGAGCGGTTATTGATTGGGATGACCCCTAGTCATAACTGAGTAGCACCGGAGATATTTCCAGGATTGTATTCGTATCCGGGGGCTCTTTCGAGAGTTTCGGGCTTTGCTGCCCTACCCATACGATCAATCCTGCCTGCGACTGTCCGCCTAAGCATTGATTATATTGAGGTGCCTTAGTGGCCTTACCTAGGATATCGAGGGGGTACTTTGCAGGGGTTATTCTGCAGGTGTCCCGGCCAGGTTGGGGTCGGACAGCACAGTCGCTTTACACGTTGAAGCTAAGGGCCACAATAATTGGTTACGTACCTCCGCTTGTTATGTATGGGAGTCTCAAGCCTCTCCTAGGCGAGACATACCTTCTTCATTCGGGAGCTCACTTATCCAGCCCTTGTTTGCTTGCATTTGTCTTTATATTTTATTATTGATTACTTTTTGCACGATAGTTGGCCTAGGGTTTACGTAAATAGAGAGTCTTTGCTATTTTTTGAGTCATTGTGGATTCGAGTGCGATTCCTCTTCGTTCTCGTCATTTAGCAGGATTCCTCCTTCTACTTCTCCTCCTCCTTTGGGAGAGAGACCTAGACAGTCCAGGCGGACTATTTCACACATTGATTCACACACCATGGGAGACCGTTTAGAGGATATTCCTGAACCACCTCCTCCCATTTGTGTAGACGATGGGGAATTTACTCCTACTTATGATCCTTCACCCGACTTAGCTGAGTTATGTCCTGTGATTTTTGAGATAGGAACCCTGCACGATAGGCCTACTCACTCCAGGTTTAATTCCCCATTGACGCATTACCGGTATGGAATGTCGGAGGACGTCGAGACTCATTTTGAACTTGCCAGCACTAGCTACAGTAGTTATGCTACATCTGGTTTCCCTACACATGATTTGACATTTCATGTCGAATCCGATTTCAAGACCAACACTATTCCTGGGGGCACTCTCATTCCTTACCATGCGGAGAGGTTTGGGAGCACTAGTCACATTGCACCTTCCGTCCCAGTGGTGGAAGCTACATCATATCTCCCTCCTAGGTCTATGATTAGCGATCCGATTAGGATACCAGATCCAAGACGAGTAATGATAAGCGGTAGTACATATATTATTACTCAGGTTCCTTCGTCCTCGGTCCCTAGTTCTTCATATGTACATCCTCCACCTTATTCACGTGGTCCTTCGAGCCGGTATATGGCTACGAGTCAGGTCCGTACTGCGGTTACTAGACCGATTGTGTCTCAAGTTCACATACCATCCACTGCTTCGGGACGCTATGTTCATGCTTCTAGAGGTCATCTTGCTACTTCTGGGGCGTATATCCCTACTTCTGGAGCATATCTTCCTACCTACAGAGTGTCTCATGGGGCATCGCATGCGATGACCTATGGACCTTATTATGGGACGCAGTATGGACAGGTTTCTTCACCTTATGGAGGTCGGTATCAACAACCTTCTTACTCTCCTAATTATGGCTTTGTAGCTCCTACTAATCAAGGTCCACCATACTATGGTACTTCCATGCCACCCTATACGGGTCAGACAGGAAGAGGACATTATGGCCAAGGCCATGGTGGTAATCAACCCTATATGAACCAAGGAGCGGTCCATCGACCTCATCATCCTAGGCTCCCTTTCCTTGCGATGCTTAATCTTCCTGACTTATCGATACTGACGAATGATCCTGTGGCTCATGACCCAGCTTGGTCGGCTGTCCCTACCAAGCTTCCTTCAGACATACCTAAGTTCGAAGGCAAACCAGGAGAGGATCCGAGCGAACACGTTACTACGTTTCACCTTTGGTGCTCTTCGAATTCATTACACCAGGACTCAGTCCATTTGAGACTATTTCAATGCATCCTCACAGGGCCTACTACAAAATGGTATATAGAGTTACCTAAGGGGGCTTTCACTTTGTTCGACGACCTTGCGATGAATTTTCTTAATAACTTCTAGCTACCAGTGCGCTATGACATTGGTACTGAACTCTTGTCAACATTTTTGCAAGATAAAGCCACACATATTTCTGATCATATTCAAGAGTGGCGTAGATGGAAGAGATTAATTAAAGCTTTTATACCACCAGATTTCCTCCTCGAGTGGTTCCTCAAGTCATTATTTCCATATATAGCGAAGGATGTTTCCACATCCAAAGTGCGGAATGAGGAACAAGCGATTTTTAGGGCACAGGAACTGGACTTTATCTATGCTCAGTCCGGTTTGTTGTATGATATTATTCCCAATGCTCCTCATTCTAGTTTCGATCCCAAATTCAAACCTGGACCACATGCCGATGGCATTGTGGGTTGTGCAAGTGTGAAACCTGCAGATTCGGTTGCAAAACAAGGTAGTCAGTTGTCACTCAACCAATCTACTTCAGGACAAGCTATGGCTTTGTCTCAACCCACCCAAACGATGAATGTACTTTTTGTGCAATCGTCGGACCAGAAGGGTAACCAGCAGCCCAGACGAAATAGAAAAAAAGGTAAAAATAATAATCGAAAGGGTGGGAATAAGAATGAGAATGCTAACAATAGTGACAAGAATGGTAGAAAAGATGGGGGGGACAAGCAAGAGAAACATAAGGTTAAGTTCCCTTGCAAGCTATGTAAGGACGATCACCTCACTTACTTGTGCCCTCGGATTGAAGAAGCTTTGAGATTCTTAGCACAAGGCCCAGCTGTGATAACTAACCATTTACCGCATAATCAAAATATGAACTCGAAATCCCATGACCAGTCTAGTGATGATGATCCACCGGAGGGTAGTGGTCTTGGGTGCATTAACATGGTCCGTGCTGCGAAAGTTGTGACTCGTGTGAAAGATTATAGTTCGTCACAACCCAGCCCAGGCAAAGAGCCTGATCCACCAGGGTCCCCTTTGCGCATTGAGAAACCTACGGATAAACCTGAGGCTACACCTCGCATTCCTAAGGGAGTCCTTAAGCGTTTAGGTCATAATCCAAATGCCTGAGCCACCCAGAATTATTCAGTTGTCGAGGATTTGGGCCATACTCCTTGTGCGATGTCTGCATTGGAAGTGATTCAGAGTTGTCCTTCGCAAAGGAAGGCGTTGCTTTCTACCCTTTGTGTGAACGATGATGATTCTCCTTCTGTGATCAAATTTGAAACCGCAGGACTTCAGCCTCGCTTTCCCTACTATGTGTCTCTTTTGGTGCACGTAGAATGTCTTGGTATGACCGTCAAACGTACTGTGATTGACGAGGGTGTTGTTGCTTATGTGATGTCTTTGGCCTGTTGGAAGGGTCTCGGTTCTCTTGAGCTATCTAAATCAGCGACTATGTTAATTGCGTTCGATGGGAGATCTTTTAGGCCGCACAGAATCCTTCCTTCCCTTAAAGTCCATTTGGGGGGGAAGACCGTTGCGTTAGAGGTTGAGGTGGTTGATGCGCCCCTTGACTATAATCTCTTGTTGGGTAGGAACTAGATATATAGCATGCAAGCCGTTGCTTCTTCCTTGTTCCGCGTTGTATGCTTTCCACATAACGGGAAGATCGTAATGATTGATCAAATGACATTCAAGAATCTGTCTGTTACCACATCCTCGGGAGCTTCGATCCCGATCGTTGAGCACTCTCAATCGGCAACTGGGAGTGTGGGTGTAGGCATGTAAACATCCCTCATGGGAAGCTTTAGTTGTCCTACACTGATCCTCATGATAGGATCTAGTTTCGATGAGGATTCGACTTCTAGGACATTGGTGTCTTTTCGCACGAGTCATATGGAAGACCCTTGGATTCTTCCTGCAACGAGTACTTCAAGTGAGCGTGTCGTTGCCTGCAGCCATGATAGCTTATCAAGCTAATCTCAAGAGTGTTGTAGAGCCTAGTCCTTCCTCTTCTCGGATGGAGGAGGAGGACCCGTATGTGCTGTCGGCATGGGCCATACAGTATTCTCATGCCCATGACTACCCTGATATGGTTTTCCCTTTGAATGAAGCGATTATTGAGGCTATGTCGGGAGTTGAACCACCATGGGAGGAACTTCATCATAGATCGTACTTTCTTCCAAAGCTTCACCATTTGGAGCGTGAGGATTTTAGGGAGGTTCTTGGTAGTCCTGTGGTTCCATTAAGCTCTCCTAGTCTGATGGTTGATGGAAACATGGCAAACATATCTTCAACGATTCCTATCAACATCTCTCGCAATCCTAGCACGATAGAGAATGTCTATATTGGGGCAAAATGTTCCCATGCTGAGATTCTAGAATATACCGAGCTATTCATGGAATTCCGTGATATTTTTGCTTGGTCTTATGACGAGATGCCAGGTATTGACCCTCATATTGTCAAGCATGAGATTAAGACTTACCCCAACCCTAAGCCTGTTCGACAACGTTTACGTGAGACGAATCCTAAGAAAGCACCCGCCATTAAGGCAGAGATAGAGAAACTGTTGAAAACAGGTTTCATCTATCTCGTTCCCTTGACGGATTGGGTTTCAAACCCCATTCTGGTGGATAAAAATTAGGGAGTGATCCGCATATGCACTGATTTCCGTGATTTGAATCTTGCCTGTCCTAAGGATAACTTCCCCACACTATTTATAGATTAGATTTTGGATGAGTGTGCGGGTAGCAAGGTGTTCTCCTATATGGATGGATTTTCCAGGTATAATTAGATACATATTAAACTTGAGGACCAACATAAGACTGCATTTATTTGTCCTTGGGGAACGTTTGCATATCAGAAAATTCCTTTCGGCCTTAAAAATGCCGGAGCTACATTTCAGCAGGAAATGACCTTGATTTTCCACGATCTCAAGTCAATTATCAAGGTATTTTTGGATGATCTCGTTGCTCATTCTCGTATGAGAATGCATCATCCCTATCACTTGATATTGGTATTCGAAAGATGCCGGCACTATTCAGTTAGATTAAATCCTCATAAGTGCATCTTTTTCGTGAAGTCAGGTCGTTTGTTAGGATTCATCGTTTCGAAAGAGGGTATAAGAGTCGACCCTTTGAAGGTTGAGGAAATACTTCAGTTGTCTCCCCCGAAGAATATTCGTCATCTTCATTGTTTGCAAGGCATGGCAAAATTATTACGAAGATTTGTTGTCAACTTTGCCAATTTGACTAGAGGCTTCATGCGTCTCTTGAAGAAGGATACTCCCTTTTATTGGGATGAGCGAGCCCAGGAATCCTTCGATGCACTCAAGCGAGCCCTAGCATCGGCCCCGGTGATTAGTCCCCCAGACTATAGCCGTGATTTATTATTATATGTGGCTGCGTCTTTAGAGACGATTGGTATGGGCTTGGTTCAAGAGGATGAGGAGCTCCAAGAGCATGTCATATATTATCTGAGCCGAAACCTTATTGATGTAGAGATTTGTTATTCTCATGTCGAGAATCTTGCTTTAGCTACCGTACATACGGTTCAGCGTTTGAGACATTATATTCTCCTTCTCCAAACCTTGGTTGTAGCCCATGTCAATCCATTTCAATTCTTCCTCACCCGAAGGATGATTGTGGGAAAGTATAATAAATGGATTGTCATTCTGCAAGAATTTGATCTCGAGTTTGTTTCGGCAAAATCAAAGAAGTCTTTAATCTTTGCAGAGCTTATATCAGATTTTTCGAGCGAGGATGAGGAGTTGGTTTGTGAAGATACTTTTGTCGATGAACACATCTTCTTAATCTCTACGTTAGACCCATGGTATGGGGATATCATAATATATTTACAAACACTGAATACCCCTACTCACCTCTCACGAGATGAACAATGATGATTACGTCACGTCTCTAAGAACTACCTCATAGTGGACAATACTTTGTACCATCGTGGGGTAGATTCCATTTTACGACGTTGTTTAACTCATGATGAGGCTGAGGTTGTGCGGAATGATTGCCACGGAGGGGCATGTGGTGGTCATTTATCTGGGCTTTCTACAGCTCAAAATATTTTGAGAGCAGGTTATTTCTGGTTGACGATCTTTAAGGATTGTGTTGATGCGGTCAAGAGGTGTCACCCTTGCCAGGTGTTCGCACGTAATATGCGCTCGAAACCTGCCCCGTTACATCCCATTATCACCGTCGGTCCCTTCACTAAGTGGGGGATCGATTTTATGGATTGAAACCCAGCTTTGGCTGGGGGGCACCATCACATTATAGTGGCTGTTGATTATTTCACGAAATGGGTTGAGGCTATGCCTACAGTAAAATTCAACGGTGAGACAGCCGCTCACTTTGTATTCAACCAAATCATTACTCGGTTCGAGATTCCAAAAGAGCTTGTCACTGACCATGGCTCGCACTTTCAGAACCGTATGATGGAAGAATTAGAGGAAATTTTAACTCAAAATGGGCCTTCTAAAATGAACTAATAAAATAATAGTTAAAATAATAAAATAATATTTATTAATTTTGGAGGAAGAAAAGAAAAAAACTACTTTTT